>LPNX010539144.1:231501-252437 GCA_001517045.1 Pseudotsuga menziesii | reverse complement strand
TAATAACCAAGGGAAAAAACACCCTGGGCTGATCAGATTGACAAATAAAGTCTAAGAGACCGAGTCTTTTACAGACACTATCATGCTATAACATTTATTACAATTCACTCATGGGGTATGAACATGTGATATAGTACAACAAGCACTTCCCAGAAGTACTTCCAAAGGTCTTTTTGAAGTACGAACAAGTTATCCCTGTCCGGTTCACCGGGCTCACTTGATAAAAACCACTAAGTACAACTTAGGTGGTAACAGAGCGCACCCTCTCCTGGTTGCGTTAAGACTATGCCAAGCGTGACAGATGACGCATCGACATGCACATGGAATTCCTTATTCTAGTCCAAAAATACAAGTATTGTCACGGTGGCCATTGGAGTCTTCAATTTATCCAAGCTTTCCTAGAATTATGTTGTCCATTGGAACTTTGCAACTTTCTTCAACAGTTTCTCCATAGGCACAGTGATTGCTACATATCCTCTTATGAACTTCTGGGGGTATGTTGTATGTCCCAGAACTGATCTGAGTTGCATGACTGATGTAGGCGGTGGTAAGTCCAAGATAATCACAATCTTTTCTGGGTCAACCAAAATATCGTTGCGACATACGACGTGACCCAATAGCATGCCAAATGGAACGCAGAAAATACATTTCTTAGAATTAAGCGCAATCTGATACTGGTGACAACGGTCCAGCATCATGTGTAGACTCTATGGTCTCTTACTAGACCAAACACATTCCAGTCATCAATGTATACCTCAAAAAATTTATGAATAAAATATTTAAAAGCAGAGACTACTATTCTAGAAAAAATAGTAGGTGCATTCTTGAGTCCAAAGGGAATTACCATATACTAGTAGCATCCCCATTCAGTGATGAAGGTTGTTTTTTGGCGATCCTCCTTCACGATTATAACTTGATGATAGCCTGAAAATCCATCAGTAAATGAATACATCTCTTTCCATCCGACACTTTCAAGTACTTCATCTATAAATGGTGCTGGGAATGGATCATGCAAGCATGCGTCGTTCAGCTTCCTCAAGTCGACGCAAATCCTAAATTCGCTTGTTGTCTTTCTATCCCGGATCATTATAGGGCTGATCCACTCTGACTCCTCAACAGGTTCAATAATTCTAGCGTCGAGCATATGATCTAGTTCTTCTTTTACCCTTTATTTATAATTGGTGTTCATCATATATGGTCACTGCTTACTGGGTTTAACATCTGATCGTGGGGGTATTTTCATCTCCCCTAAGTCTCCCACTATTCCCTTCATTTATGAGAACTTGGTAGGGAATAGGTCTTGATATTCATGGAGTAAATCCATGATTTTCGCAACTGTTTCTTCATCCCAATAATCTCCTATATTGGAAAACTTTGGGTTGTCTAATGACCCAATGTTTACTTTTTTTATTTTTAACAGCTTGAGGAACTGGTCATTTCAAATACCACTTCCTTATACTTCGCATGTGCCTTCAGATTTTGATATGTTTATGTTAGTCGAATCATCATCTGGATATCCAGCTAGGTTGTAGCAAGCCATCCATTGCTGAATGGTTGCACTGTACTGGTGAGAGTTAGCCTCTTCGACAGGGATCTTATCAAATATAAATTGCTTTATTACCTGAAGCGCAGCATCAACTGTAGGGTGCTCATCAGCAAATTCAAATGTATGCACAAGCTACTTAGCGACCCCTTCCCATTCTTGGGTTCCTTGTCGCAATTCAATAGATGCATACCAGGTTCTAGGTATCATTTCCAATGTATGTATGAAGTGATGGACCCACTCCTACCTCGGGTGTTCTGCAAATACCATGTGACAATGATTAAGATGTTCGACAGGGTTTGCTAACCCTGAACACTTATGGTTTACAAGGGTGACCTCTTATTTGAACCTAACCTCCATCAGTCTTCTGCACTGTGGCCAGTTTATTATAGACTTCCTATGTGTACCCCACCATCTAATAGGAGTAGCTTTTAGTGCATGATCTAGCGCGAACAAGCGCTGCAACTCCATTACAAGTCCTTCAAACTCATTTAAGAAGGTTGCAAGGTTAGGTAAACTCTCATATATGGGTAGCTCGTGCAACTCATTCTCCACCCGTCACACAGACCTGGTAACTCTTGCCAATTCTCAAAGACTTCATCTAGTCTTCTTTGCCAATTCTCCAAAGCTTCCCCTGAGTCGGATGTGTAGGAACTAGCACTCTTCCAACTTAGGTTTCCATCTGTTGTCGGATTGATGTAGTCTTCTTATAATGCAGTAACATTGTAGATTTGGTTGAGGTAGTCAGCCTGACCATCATTATATATAGGCTCGACATATCTCTGTCCTTCTAACAGATCAATGGGCAACACCACTCTTATCTCTTTATCCTCAAATGAAAGGATCATTTTCTTGAAGTTTATAATAGTTTGGTTGTCTATATCCCAATCTATCCCCAGTAATGCGGGATATGGGTTTGTGTCATCAACAATATTAATGATTTCAAAGTCCACAAATGTGCATAATCCTTTAATGTCGATAGGGACTTGACTCAACCGACCAATGGGTAGAACCTTCAGTAGATTCGCAGGCAACTGGATAGGGGACCATTCCAAGTGTGGCTTGCCCATACTTTCCCAAGTTTGTCACGTTGAAATATTGACATCAGACCCCATGTCTAAAATGATGCAATCCACATCGTAGTCTCCTATCTACACAGTCATTCTTAATTCACGACCAGTTTTAAACTTCTTCCTCACTTGGTTAACTTTATTTTCAGGTCATGGCTCTATGGGTATCTCTTCTATCATTGCTTGTAGTTTTGGAATAGAAAATTTATCTTGTATTAGCATTAGATAACTTGACAAGAAGGATTTGATCTTACTAACCTTCTATTGGACATTATTCTGAAATATGCACTAAAATCGTTTAGGCATCTCCTTTACTTCTTTTGACATCGATGGTTCTGCTGGATCCACAAACTCTGGTCACACCTCCAAGAATACTTCTTTATGTTTCTTGATGTCGAATGATACCTTCTTCTGTGTCATGGGTCGTACCTGTGGTAGCAGATGTTCTTCTGATTTATCCTGATCAGCTCCTGTCACAGCCCCTCCTCGTGTTACAGTAGCGACATTCGGATCTTGTGGTTCAACCGCAATCATTTGAACATTCATGTTGGGATTAGGGTTTGCATTCTATGTAGGGTTAGGTCCTGTGATAGTCCTTGCTTGCCATTTTGCGATCAACTGAGGACATTGCTCCACATTATGGTCATGTCCCTTACAGTATGAACATGTCTTCACAGGTTCTAAGCAATCTCTGGTGTAGCGACCTAGTTGTCCATAGTTATAGCACGTAAATTGGCCTCTTCCTCTACTAAATCCTCCTCCTCTTCCTCTAAAGTTTCCACCACCCCTTCCCTGCAGGTGTGGTTGCTGTGGTGGGTATTGGTTCTGCTTTTAGTGTGGCTAGTAGTTATTTTGTTGCATGTATGGCTGCTGAGGTGCGTACTGAGGTTGATACTGATTTTGGTATTAATTGGGTGGGAACTACGCAGGATGATACGATGCTTGCGTTGGTTCAGCCTGAGCAAGCGCTTCATTTTTCATTAAGTAGGTGTTGATAATCTTTTCTTTCAAGAGCTGGTATGCTTTGCAATATTTTTCTTCATGTTCTACTAACTTACAAAATTTATAAAAGAGGTTTGTTGAGGTACTTACAACCTTTTGAAAATATAAACACTCCTCATCGCGATGCCCTCTAAACTGGCATATGCGACACCATGGTATCCCATGACCATTTAATGGGTTTGGTGTACCTAACGTGATATAGTTCATGAAGGTCGAAAATTTATCCTGAGTGTTCTCATCTATTCTACATTTCGTGCACCATAAATATTCTTGTGCTTCCTTACCCTTCTTGATGTCCTGAAGTTGTATTGTCATATTAGCCAACTGTGATTGAATCTGCACCATTCCTGCGGCACTGCCACCAATGGGTGAGGCCTCTAGCTTCATTTCTAACTCCAACACTTTTGTCTGCGACTCAATATTTTGTTGCATTAGAGACCCTCGAATGTGTGGTAATAGTGCAGCAATAAACCATTCTTTATGTTGTATGTGCGACATTTGGGATCTTACCTTGGCCATCAAAGTTTTGAAATGCCGGTCAAATTCCCATACTGATTCTGCTAGTGCTTGCTTTATCTCTTTGATCTCAATAATGCATTGCGATGCAGACTTCAGTTTTCTAAACTCAGAGATCATTGCAGCTTGGATCTCATCTAGAGTCTTCTACAGTGTTCTGGCTGGTGCGGCACAGAAATTCATAAACAGATCTAGCGCATGACCCCTTAGAGTCGTGATCATTTGTTCCTTCTTTATGTCTGCGTTATGGACTAACCGAACCATCTAAACAGCTTCGCAGAGGAACCAATGTTGCTCTGGATCTTCTGGGCTATTTCCATTGGATGTGGGTAACCGAATACCTCTCCAGCCATTGAGTTGGGTTCTCTGGTAAAGGATTCAAAGGAGGTATACTTTCTAGCGTATTAGTTGCAGTACCAACATTATTAGTATTAGAAGTCCTCTTCGAGGTAGAGTCCCACCTCTAGTGATATTGCTAGTGTGATGTAATTGTGTCCTGACTGTGGTGTCTCGACAGAGTCTTCAGAGTCCTATGGTCCTTCTGAAATCGGGCTATAGTCCTCCTCTTCATTGCAAGACCCTTCGCCTTCATGTGACCAAATTTCGTGTTCACTCTCCTCGTACAGACATTAGAGGAAATTTCAACTCAAAATGGGCCTCCTAAAATTAATTAATAAAATAATAGTTAAAATAATAAAATAATATTTATTAATTTTAAAGAAAAGAAAAAAACTACTTTTTTGTTTGTATTTTTGACATATCTCCTTGTGTTTTTACTCAAATTTTGATAGGGAGAGCTCGTTGGATGCGGAATTAAATTTCACATCCAACAAGTACCCACTCGGCATACTTTTGACGGACCCCGCTACCCCAAAAAAAAGAAATACCTGAAAAAAATAGAATGATGACATCATCATTCCGTTTTTTCAGGTATTTCTTGTTTTTGGGGTAGCGGGGTTCGTCAAAAGTATGCCGAGTGGGTACTCGTTGGATGCGGAATTTAAATCCACATCCAATGAGCTCTCCCGATCGAAATTTGAGTAAAAACACAGGGAGATATGTCATAAATACAAACAAAAAAAATAGTTTTTTTTATGATACCTATCCCCAAAATTATATTAAAAAAGTGTTTAATACCTATACGGTATTTCAAATTTAAATCAATTTCATTGGCTAACACATGATGACATGGAATTTGAATAAAAGTTAAAAGGCCCATTTTGAGTTGAAATTTCCTCTAATGCTAGGGTTCCATCGCCCTCTTTCAGTCTTTCTTCTTTTCCCTGATCTAAATATCCTTACACTCCTTAGGAATCCTGCCTCTAGTTCAAGCTCTGTACTTCCAAGGAACATCTCAACTCATCCTCTCCCATTTTATTGATAGGTCATCTACGACATAGCCTCCTTCATGGGCACACGACTCAACTACAAGATACCCTTCTCATAGGTGAGCATCTTGATCCATGCACTGATAGATAGCAGATACCTTCTTTGAGGTCCTTGGAAAAAAATTCTTCCATCCTCACTATACGAGGTTATAGTGTCTACGACGAACTCAGTAATGTATCCTTGCACGATACTGTCAACCCAAATACCAACAACTCTAGAGATAGCGTTACTTACACTGGTTACCTCATGAACCAACTGATCACTCCATTCAACGGCTTCTCTTCTTTGGAAATTTGTCTGTCTAGTTGCCAATATTTTCAACCACTCCTACAATATAATGAGGAATTCTGTGAAGAAGACCTTGTGGATATCAGAATATATATACTAGTCTACCCAGTTCTCTGCGCTCCACCGTGATCCTACATTGTCCTCTTGCACAAATGCTAGTGTTTCAGAGTCCATCTAGTCTTCTATCTCTTTCTTCGTTGGATGCCACAACATTTCCCTCAACTCAAATGATTGTGTCCCATAAACGAAACCATTTGTTGGCTTCTATCACCCTCCTGTCACGACCTGCGGTTCAACAACACCATAATACCAATAATAAACCACAAGACATCGGCCCGACAGAGTAACTCCTTCGGTAACACCTGCGAGGAAGGCGTAGTCTCACCCAAGATATCTAATGGGTAACTGTTGGAACCATGTTTCCGCAGTTGGAGTGGGATTATAGTCCCTTGGCGCACAACCAAGGCGCTCAACAAAGGCAACTTGGAAGGTTGTATGCTTCCTGCGCGACTTGAGCAAAATTGTATGTCAGTGCACATGACACGACCTGGTACTTAACCTTAACAACTGGCCTAACTTGTGCGAAGCAAATTTTCCCTTGAACTAACAGGCCATTCACGACTTATATTTTAACTTAAGGAATTAACCACAACTTGATTGTGCATTCCAACAATTCTTTAACAACTATGCATTCACTAGTTAACAATATGGTACCATGCATTCAACAATAGCTCATCATCATACAGTAAGCAAATAGCAACCATTCACATCAGCATATACAACATCAATCAACCATTTAAACACAAAGAATAACATGGAAACCCATCTGGAAAAAACCACCAAGGTGGTATTCAGCTGGCATGAGAAACGAATATAGCACCTTGCAGTCTGCGACTTGCAAATTGATCTTATGATATGTCTTTATGACTTAGACTTCTTGCTCTCATACTCTCTGGTTTATTCTTTGATCTACTCCTACTGATCCGCGCACAGCTTGGATCGACTCTTATATTTATCGTCTACACACTTAGCTGCATATTCCTCCTATTCCTAGTGGTCTGCACACACAGCTGTAAGATCTGTGGCTCAACAACCTCCTACTACTACTAGACTCCTCTCTGTATCTTCCCTTTTGCTAACTCTAACTCAAAATACAATAAAAATTGGCATCCTTACCTGTGGACAACTAACAAATGACCAAAAACAACAACCAATGACCAAACAATGACCTTCCTTCCTGTCACGCACGTGACGTACCTTCTTTTGCTTGCGTGCAAACTTCTTCCTTGTTCTCCTTTCCTAGCCCAACAGTTAAGGTGAAGTTTTTACTTTCTCTTTCACTCTGTGATATCTCCTACTCATCATCTCCATCATTAACTTATGGTCCATTCTTTGGTTCCACTTCCTTGAACTTGAGTGGTAGCTAAAAAACTAAATTCTTCTCGTCTTCTTCTTGTTCACAACTTTGGGAGAGGTTTAACAAAAAATTAAAAAAAATCCTACTATACAAAACTTTCTCAGACTTGAAATCCTAAATTTTGTACCCTTTCACACAAAGTACATAGCTAATGAAGATATGTTTCACTACCTTGATATCCAAGTTTGATCACTTCTCCTTAGGCAGATGAGCATGTAACTCACAACCAAAAAGATAAAGACGAATCGGAGGGATTCCTACCCATCCAGACCTCCATAGGGGTCTTTCCCACAAGAGATGACGTGAGATACTTGTTTATCATGTAGCATCTAGTAGAAATCACTTCTTTCTAGAGAGTCCACTTTAAGTTACTTCCACTAAGCATGCTTGTATTCATGTCCATCAAAGTCTTATTATGTGTTCTATAAGTCCATTATACTAAGGGGTATATGTATTTGTCTTATTTTTTCTATGTTATTCTCCTTACAGAACCTATCAAACCCTATAGATAGAAACCCATTCCCATTATCATTCCTCAACATATTAAAATTCCTTCCAACTTTATTTTCCAAGAGAACCTTATTGACTAAATACCTTGAATTTATTCCTTATAAAATATACTCATGTCCTAGAAAAATCATTAATGAATGATACAAATGAAAAGATTAAAAAATAAAAGGAACTTTAATGGGAACAAATATATCATAATGAATCCATTCCAACAACCCAAAAGATTTGTGATAGCTAGAATGAAACCGAACACAATTGTGTTTCCCATATATGCAATGTTCATAGAAAACAAATTCAAGAGTAGAATTAGACAACCCCTCAACAAGATTCTTTTTTGGCATGTAGTCTCTTATCACCTATATGGTCCAATATTTGGTGCATATCATTGTCTTTTTTATAGATAACTTTCTCTTTGAACCAAGAGTTCATTTAGGTACCCAAAAAGCATGACCATTAAATGCCGCATTCAACATTTCTCTTTGTTAATGATTCTGATTGCAAGATGCATATCCCACATATTTCTTTATTGTAAGAATTGAAGAGCTATTGCACTAAGCAATGCAAGCATCATGTTAAAATAGAGTTTTCACGTGAACACTCTTCAAAAGAACCACATATCCTCATACCATCTTATAAAACAACCTACATAACTACATCATTAAGTGTTCTTACTAATAGTAGGTTTTGAGACAAACCTAGAATGTAAAATGCTTCAGTTATCCCCTATTTCACTCTATTATTGGGGAATCTAATTAAGACTCTACCATCACCAACTATGTCGAGATGATAAGCATCTCTTAGGTATAAATTCCCACCGTCATATTCCCCATAAAATAAAAACCACTCCTAGTGGGAAGAAGGGAATTTTTTAGGGGAAAATTTTCACCATTTGGCTATTTTTTGTTCTTTTTTTCAAAAAATAAATTCATTATTTTGTCATTTTTGTTCTCTAATATCACCTATATTTTCATAAAGTATGTTTTTGTATCATAATATTCACCAAAATTTACAAATTTTAGTAGTAAATTGTACATTTCATATTTAACACTCGCTCACCAATCTACATATATGTTTTTTTCAATAAAAAATAATCGCCTAGAATACTATACTTAAGTATACTTTTATAATCCTTAAAAAATAACTTGATGGGAAATCACTTGGAAGGAAGATCCAAAGTCTATTAACCACAAACTTTGACACACTTGGGTTTCTGAGGATGCAATAAGGGCATCTCCATTGTCCTCATCTTTAGAATCATTCTTTTTCTTCTTATTCACCATTTTTTATGTTCCCTTTTATCTCTTTTGAAAAGATTGGCCTTACCATAGTTGCAACATTTTTTCTTAGACTTCCCAAGATACTTAGATGTACCACAAGATCTGAATCTATCCTTCTCGCTCTTCATTCCTTTCCTTTTCACTCTTTTATGAGCAAGCAATACCTCTTTGGTGGATTCAAAATCCCTTCACCTCATATCCTTTGAGTGTAAAGCAACCACAACCTTATCAAGCACAATTTCATTTCCATTGCATTGAAAGGCCACTACCAAATGGTGAAATTTTGCCCCTAAAAATTTCCCTTCTTGGCAAAATTTATGTATTTTTAGGGGTGAATTTTCACCAGTCTGTCAAAGGATGTAAAATGGTCATGCAATGATCCTCCTCATCCACCTTTGCTCCAATTGATTTAAACCAGGTCATAATGGTACTAAATGAATTTAGATTATTGGTACAAAATCATCATCACCCATTCTTAAGGTATACATTGTCTTTCTATAGAAAAAGTTTATTGATTAGGTATTTATCCTGGTACAAGCCTCCCAACTTCCTATGGATACCTATTGTGGTCGGTTCTTCAAGAACAATTAATAGCATTGGATTGTCCAAATAAATCCTAATAACTTCTTTCCTTTCTCCCCAGCACTACCTAGTCTTTATATTTTATAATAGATAATTTGGTTTCAATACTACAACCCATATATCTCTATGTATGAGCCAATCCTCCATTTTGAGATTTCACAACTCAAACCTAACTAGTGCCATTATACCTTTCCATTTATAACACAAGCTCCTGCTCAAACCAAGATTAGATTCAAACCATGACCCTCACGCCTAGGGTCTAAGGTCATCAAGGTCTAATACCAAGTGTAAGAAATAATAAGTGTACAACACACTTCCTACTCTAATCAATGTGAAGAAACTCTAAACAAACAATTGCAACAAATACATAACATAGAAACATTTATTCAACAACTAACCCAGATTAGAATACACTTTCAAAGTCTATTCTCTTAGCAAACATCACTTAATGCATAGTTTTTAGCTTTTACTAACAATGTTTCTTCATCAGTGAGATAACTCCTATAACACTGGTTTTGTCATCTAAAACTATTATATGCAAGGTGTATCACTTTGTAACAATGAAAATAACATTAAGTTACATATTACTAGCCTTTGCAACAATTGTGACCTTGCAAGTGACATCACCATTGTTAACCTCATCACAACAAATGAGTATATCTAGTTGGATCCATGGGGCCCATTGTGAATAGTTGTCATCAAAGTAATAATGAGTATAAAATGCATTTAAGCTACAAATAACCTCAACACATTATAACAACATTGAGTCTCATTTATTCAAGATGCTCTTTAAGTTTTACTAAGAATGTTTATTCAAGATGTTTTTTAAATTTTGCTATGAATGTGTGTTTTCTAGCTCTTTAAGTTTTACTAAGAATGTTTATTCAAGATGACTTTTAAGTTTTGCTATGAATGTGTGCTTTCTCTTATCCTTTTCATTGCCAAAGTATATGCTATCTTCTATTCTAGAAAAAGAAATATTGTTTTGATTGGTCTTAACAAAAACTTAACCACTCATATAAGATTTATATTTTTGATACTATGCTATCTTCTATTATGGAAAAGGAAATATTGCTTTGATTGGTCTTAGCAAAAACTAACCCATTGAATATAACAAAACAAATCTTGCAATAACAATAGCGTAGACAACACTTGTTTTCCGTCATCCTCGGTCACAACTATTTTTCATTCACTGAGAAACATCACACTAACAAATGTTTTCTCCATCATCATAGTAACTCTTTTATCATTCACTTGGAAATATCACACTAAAACTTCGTTTTTCCTTGCAGTTTGCAGTTAGAAGGGAGGATAGAAGAAAATATATATATACATATATTTAACTTCATTTGATTTTTTCATTAGCTTACAAACATCACATCAACCTAAATTATTTCCCCATGCAGCTTGCTACTTAAAGATAGAAGCAAAAGAAAAATATTTTACTCCATTTAAACCATTTTGTAGCAACTCCTGTAGCATCATCCTTTCTTCTACCATACTGCCATTGCAATGGAAACTAACCTTCCTTAGTGGCATATTGGTGAATCAACTGTCACACAACTTTTTTGGAGACTTTTTTGAGAAGAGAAAGAGAAAGAGATCAAATCTCTTTAACTTGAAACCTCTTTTGTTTTGGAAATGTGGAAGAAATGTTTATAATTTTAATTTGTAACCTATTCTAAAAAAAACATATTTTAAATCTAAATTAGTTTCTATAACATTTTTTTTATTTTTTTTAATAGAAAAGAGATGTCAGCTTTAAAATATAGAACTTACACATCTCCCTTAGCTGTAAAATAGGCTTCTTTGGCCCAATAAAAAAGAGGTCTCTTCTGCTTTGTCAGAACTTCCAAAATTTCATGTAAAGAGTTCATTTACACTTTCCGTGTCCACCACATTCACGGTTCATTCAAATTGTCATTGACAACACCATTGTCCTGCTAAAGAATTTCTTACCATTCTGCTGAGCTTTCTGCAACACAACATGTCTTTTCGTTTCCCTGTTTCTTAAGCATGTTTATCGTTTTACATACGTGTAAAATTGAAAGTGTATATGCAACATATTATTTTTTTCTTTGAGCTGTGCTGGAGAAAAAAAACATATTTCGCTTTTCAATGCAAATTAGCTTTGCTTTCTTTTATTGGTATTTCAGTGATTTAGTTCATTAAGTCAGTGTTTGATTCATCAGGTTTCGTTCATATTTAAATTCAATCAGCGCCAGCGTTTCAGTGCGGCGTTTCTAAGTGCTCTCATTTATTGGTAAATGCTAAAATGCTGCCATTCATTTATTGGTATTTCAGTTGTTTAGTTCATTACGTTCATAATTAAATTCAAACAGCACCTCCTGCAACGTTTTAAGTTCTTCCTACATAGAAATTTTTCTTCCATCTTTTTTTCTGTTGTCCACACCTCTATTTTTGAGTGTATATCATATGCTATAGATTATATACATTCAGCTATAGTTTCAAAAAATGGTTTCAAGTCCGTCTTGTTGTTGTTGCTATATATTTCATGTTCTCTCCGTTGTTGGCTCATTACTCTGTCTATAATTTGATCACTTCTACATTAGCTTGCACACGTAGATATTTTAAATGCTAGTCTCGCATGCTTGTCAAATGCATTGTGCATACTGCTTCTGTATATCCCATGCACACTTTAACATGTTGTAACATATATATCGTGATTTATGTTTTGATGTTCTTATGTCCACGTCTCTTTTCTAATATCAATTCAAATGAGGCGTTCGTCCCCATTTGGCAGTCTGATCTAGCCTCAAAACAAGAGCTGACCGTTAGCTTCATTCACAGATCCTTGTCAAGTGTTCAAGCTATGCACCTATGTTTTGCACAACAGAAATAATAATCATATTTCACATGCATGAAGAAGCTAGAAATCTGCAATAACTTGTTTCAAGCTTATGGATCCAACAAATTTGATTTGAATATGTTGCATGCTATATTAGTCTATATGAGAGGCACTTCTTAAAGTCACTCAATTGGGATATCTGCATCCCCCCGCTACAAAGAATAACTATTCTTTCTACACACTAATGCATCACATCCTAAGCTTTCAAGGCACTTCTTACAGTCACTCAATTGGGATATCTGCATCCCCCTGCTACAAAGAATAACTATTCTTTCTACACCCTAATGCATCCACATCCTAAGCTTTCAAAGCACTTCTTACAGTCACTCAATTGGAATATCTGCATCCCCCTGCTACAAAGACTAACTATTCTTTCTACACACTAATACATCACATCCTAAGCTTTCAAGGCACTTCTTACAGTCACTCAATTGGGATATCTGCATCCCCTGCTACAAAGAGTAACTATTCTTTCTACACACTAATACATCACATGCTAAGCTTTCAACCGACAACATGAAAAACATGTTTTCAGTAAAAGGATAAACTGCTGCTTCATCCTAAGTCAATGTCGTAATGATTTACCTAATAAATTTTGATGGATAGCATGAGTATATTGTTTTATATAATACAATGAATTATGCTTCGGATACTCAGATTTTCTGTTTCTGTACTATCAAGAAACTATTTTGGGCACGGACAGAAAACTTTGGAAAGCCTTCCAAAAAGAAAATAGCATATATCATAAGACTTAAACTATCACATGATTGAATTTGAATAAAATCATTAAATTTAAGAGAAAAAATAGTTCAATTTGAATAAGCCAGTAACTAACAAAAATTAACTTTGAATTGTAGCTCCATACGTAAGTTCGTAACCCACACACTCTTAGTCACCAGAAATAGCAATAACGTTAAATTCCTGCCGTACAGTTCACCATGCCTGTTACTCGTTTAATAACGTTTAATAAATAGCTGAGACATCAAGCTACAGAAGTTGAATGTAACAAAGAATTTGACTGCAATTAAGAGCCCATCAACTTCTCAAGCTATAGAAGTTGAATGTAACAAAGAATTTGACTGCAATTAAGAGTCCAACAAAGTTGATGGTAACAGAGAATTTGACTGCAATTAAGAGTCCAACAAAGAAAGCAGATCCTAGACTTCAGATCTGCAGACATAAAAAGCAAACAAACAAGAAGAAAGTAAGATCCGACCATAATTCTACATTTTATGTTTTGAGAAATAATTAAAGTAATGCTGATTCTATATCAGTCCTTTTGAGAAATAATTGAACTAATGTTGATTCTATATGTATCACTTCTGGGATAAATGTGGCATACCAGAAAATACGTAGCTCCATTCCGCAGGCCTTCCAAAGTGAATCCCGATTCATTCACTTGCACCCACTGGCCAGAGGCATCGAGCAAAAGTGCATCATCCCCGAAGAAATCCTTAAAGTTTATTGGCCCCATGGGAATTTCATGTGGCACGTCATTGATGAACACACTTATTAATGGGTTGGCGTTAATGGTCGACTCCTGTTCCACTCCTGTTCCTGCACATCAAGTTTAATATTAGACATGGCCCAGAGAACTATAATATTCATAATAATAAGGCATGAATAAATAATGACATTGAACATGCCTCTTGCATATCGCAGGCAGCTTAAAGAGAATATGAGAACATGTACCTTGATTCAATAACCCTGCTGCTTGCATGTTACTGCATGGTTGATTAATACTCATATTTTCGTTTACCTGAGAATCGTAATGGTGCCCGGAAAAGGAAGAAACGGGCACAATAGAAGAGGAATCAGGTTGATCACCAATATTATTTTGTAAAGAATTAGTAAGGTCAGTGATAGGTTTTGACTGGACAGATGTTAATGACGTTGATGCCGATGAAGCCGATGAAGTTGAAGATGGAGTGTCAATGACCTGGGCGCCAACAGATTCAGATTTGTGTGTGGCCTGCACTTGTCGTTTCTTGTGCTTTGATCTTGACTTTCTGTTTTGGAACCAGTAGAAGACACTGGCGTCTGCAACTTGACCAAACTCCTCTAGTTGTATTCTGATTCTTTCGATTTCTTCTCTGGAAGGATTCGTCCTGCCAGAGTTGAATACGTTCTCCAAGATCTGGATTTGATCAGGTTTAGGATTCCATCTGGGCTTTGCTTTGGGCGGGCTCCTCTCCCTCTCCCTCACATAATTAAGTGACGATACGCCTGCCACACGGGGAATATACTTAAAACTCTATTCGGATACATAAAATAATGACTACACTACATGTTATCTGTATGAAAGACAATCTATTTATTTATGCATCTAAATAAGCTGCATTAAGGTTGGAAATGCAGAGAGGAATGGATATTGCTAATTACCTTCAGAATATGGTGGTGGCCGCATTGTGGACTTTGTTTTGAAGAAGCTTGGCCAGTGCTTCTTGGAATCCATTTCCCTTTGGGGTTGAACTGCTTCTCTGCTGTTGTTCTCCTGCAATTTTTAAGAAGACCACATTATCACAATTCTCAATCTATAAAACAAGTAGAAATGCCATGACCAACCCAATGAAGTAGAGCTGGATAGTAGCACATGCGATTTTTTCATGGCGTGGTTGGTTCGTTACTGAGAGCATTTAATGTTTTATTTCAAAGTGTTTCAAAGTCAACTTACAATAAGACGGCTTGTGACGGTATCTACATGGGGCGAAACTTATTTAACCATCATAATTCTTGTTTTTTCCGAGGTAAGGGAGGGAAACTTATTTAACCATCATAGTTCTTGTTTTTTTCCCGAGGTCAGTGAGGGAGAGTTGTTGGATGCTTTCATCTAGGGTAGGAATTTCAAATGAGGGATATTTATCAAAATTGCTGGTAACAATCAAAATCTGAAATGTTTTTTGTATTTTAAGACAGATGTTGATATTAGATGTATTTGACAGGTAAATTGGTTTATGAATCATCTCACCTCTCTCCTCGAGAATATTTTTGGGGGAGAAGCTAAAATTTTGATGGGTAAATAAGTTTGGTCATCTAAAGAGCTACAGCTCACAATAAAAGTACAATATAATTGTATAGTACTATATAGAAAGTATGCACCGGACCTTGAAGACTGGAGCAGTATAAATGCTAACTAAAACACTACAACCAGACCACCAGCTACTCTAAGACCCGGCAATTACAATTACTAAAATTACAAAATTAAGAAAATAACAATTTTCAATATTTGACCAACCCAGCAATTACAATTACTAAAATTACAAAATTAAGAAAACAACAATTTTCAAGAAAATATTTCACCAACCCCTCAATTACAATTACTAAAATTACAAAATTAAGAAAATAACAATTTTCAAAAAAATATTTGATCAATTTTTTTAACCATGAGAACAACAACAGGTTTTAGTTATTCTCTATCCTACACCATAAAGGCCAATCTGAACATGCTTGGGAACTAAGACATCTAGTCCAGTATGAACATGCTTCGAAACTAAAATATTTGATTGGATGGTCTATAGTAGTTGTCGCTATAGCAGTCGTCGCACTGTGAGTCATTGGATCTCAAACAAGTTAAGATTTAATGGCCCACAATAAAACTACCACCCTATTAAATACCTCATAACATGTAAAATATTTTTCATCTCACTTGATGATTTGTAGCAAATTTCTTTTGTGTTTAAAGAACGTCAATAGATAAAAATGTGTCCAATCTTAAAACATTATGCATATTTTTAATAAAGGCCGTCAAAGAAATGGTGTTTAATGCAAACATGAAATGGAAAATGGTAGACAATTTCACTTTGTTAAATTTTTGTTTTATATATTTATTTTCAAGAGGTTGTAAAATAGAAGTGATATACAAATTTTTAATAAAAGCTGTTGTATATTAAAAGTTATACACAAATTTTTAATAAATATTAACAAAAGTTGAAAGTTAAAATCTGAATATTTGAAACAATTCCAACATATCAATTTTTATTTTCCAATTTTCCAATAATATAAATTAAAACTTTCCAGTTTTCCAATAATATAAATTAAAACTCAAGATGATGAATAATGTTCTATGTAAGGTGACAACATTGGAAATCATATTCTTAATAAACGTTGCCAAAATAGAGCCAAAATCAGTTGTACTCAGAAAATGAATACCAATTTATAACATAAAGAACTTTACATGACAATGATGATGTTTGTATGACATCATTTTTTCTTCTCCAATTAGTTGTATATTAAAAGCCTTATGTAGTGACATCATTGTTTTGTTTCGGGTTGTGTATTAAAAGTTTTTAAGCAAATGTTATGTTTTTTTTTAATCATGGGAATTTGGTAACCTTCTCAAGGTATATTTAACAGTTTACAAATTCCAACAGCTTGTCATTCTTGTGACTTGCCAAATAATTTGGAATTGGAAAATGGATTCTAAAATATGGGTTCAGCCCAGTGTTGGAATTTTAGGATATTTTGCTTGTTATAAGATTTTTTTTTTCAAACTTAAATTTTAATTATAGATAATATGGATGCGAGTAGGTGTATATTGCATAATATTAATAGATATCAATTATTAATTGTGTTATTTTTGGTAAATAATTTTATTAAATTTTTATTAAATATATAATAAAAACGAATTTAAACATTGCTTAAATTCATTAAAAAAATTTATTAATAAAAAAATTCTATCTTTATAATTGAAAAAAACCCTTTAACTATTTTAATAAAAAAAGTTATACCACTATAAAATAAAAGCTCGAAAACATTTTAAAAAAAATTAAAAAATAAAGATGAAATAAAATTCCAACCATGGATAGACAACGAAAAGTCAACCAGTTATAACCCAAAAATTTCAAGCACACCTACTTTTTACAACTCATTTCCACTCAAACTTTGCACCATAAATAATACTTTCCCGATGCAATGTAAATGTTTCCGTAGACAATGACATCATTGTCCCCCCTTAACTTTTTCAAAACTACGGTGGTCAATTATGATGATAAATATTCCAAAACAAATAACATGGTCATTTGTACTCTAAACTTCGTATAAATTATCCCGACATAGTTTACCCACTTTCACATTCATCGAACCGCCAATCTTAAGGATTTGTTTCCCAAAAAGAAAGCGTCTTTATGTTGACAACAAACCACGATGTGGTTGGATCACCATCAAGGGTTAAATTTGACGGGAGCATACTCGTATTTAGGTTTTTTACCCGTCAAATACGGGTGAATATGGAAAAAACCCGTCATCTAAGAATGGCATTTTTTTAAAACAGTAGTAGTTTTGACGGGTATTTATAAAATTTACCAGTATATATATATATATATATATATTACCTGTACACCTGAGTCGATGACTGATGCGGGCCCGGCAAATTGCAATACAGCCCGCTGCCCGCGAGATTGAACATTCCAACTCTAACAAAATTCTATTTGCATTGCAATTTGTATTATTATATTGGATGATCTCCATCACATCCTAGCACTCCACCTCCAGTGAACACTTAATGTTCATTCTACAGCATTACTCATAAATTCTTTTCAATAAATCTTTCATTAATTAATCACAATTTAAACATCCAAAAAGAATTTCTCAGACTCGATTTCGTGTTGCCTTTCACCCACGATCTGAATTCACTTCATTGCCTTTCCTCTGTTTCGAGGTATGTTCCATAAGAACGAGGAGTTCAAAGTCCGGTGAGTCTGGAGTGATCCGAGGACTGGGAGTATTTAATTCTACCATTTAATTTCTACCAACCGCACCAGCTGCAGGCTTGAAGCTATGAATGAAAGATTGAAACCCTTTATAGGTTTACTTTGGTCGGGACTCCAAGCATGGAATTTTGAAACCAACTCTGGTCTGGACTCGAAGCTTGAAAGTTTGAAAGGGTTACTCTGGTCAGGACTCAAGCCTGGAGGTCGCCGCGGGCCGAGAGTGCAGTTGCAGGCGGCAGGGGAATTAAGAGGTTTATCATTTACCCTTGCTCTCGAATTTGAATTTCATTTTTGTATGCATAGCCTGCCAAGAGTGGGTTAGAATCCGAATAGACTGTCACACTTTCTCAGAGGAAAGGTTAGAATACAACAATATTGAAATTATTTTAGAACTCATTCTAATTTTGAGGATTCTGTCACCAAAATATTTCCTCGGTAGATAAGATTGTTAACTCCGCAGTGATCTTTAGGTAAGTCTTAATAGAGTGATTGTAAGTTTCCCAGGGCGACGGGAAATTATAAGAGGCGGCCGAACCTACTCAGCTTCACATTTGTGTATTTAGGAGCCCGACACATTTAAATTAAAAATATTTTTGTTCCACAAGAGACGTAGCTTTTTCTCTCTCCATATAACAGAGCTGAAGCTTCGAAGGGCCATACAATATGAATGCAATGGCTGGTTCTTCTTCTTCAGCAGAGGAGGAGCCCCAGTCCTCCGGTGGGGAACAACCAGCAGAGTCAAGCTTGTGCAACGCTGCTGCCTCCTCATATGCCCAACAAAATCATGCTCTTCCTGCAGGCGACCTTCAGTTGCCACTGTCGTCTACCAGATTGGAGGGCAAACCAGCGGAAAGCCACGAGCACAAGAAGATCATTACGACTGGTTATATTCCACCAGGGCACTCGGTTTCTCGTGTCCATAGGCCTGTTGCAACGCAGCCTGATCAAGCCACAGCACCACTACCACCAGCAGGGGGAGGAGGACCACCCCCACTAGGTGGAGGCGGAGGCAGAGGCAGGGGGCCTGGGGGATTTTCAATGGCGCTGCACAATAGCGTATTTCAGGGGTCAGCCCCTACTCAACTCTCCGGTTTCGCTCCATTCCCCTACACTGCAGAGCACACACTTCAGCCTCCGCAAATGCAACAATTGACGGCATCGCAGGCCGCAGCTGCTCAGGGGCACATCAACATTGGCGTCACAATTCCCATTAAATCGGTGCCTGCGGTAACCACACAGGTACCTCAAATCCCCCTTCTCTTTTTTCTCAATACAATCTGTTTGAAATGAGACTCCCAAAAAATATATTTATATAAAATGCCCTAGTAAGTAACAATCATGGCTAGTAGTTGCCCAAAAGGCTTCATCGTCGGGAATGCATGATTGGTAGTACACTAAAATTTATGAAGAGTAAAAACTGTAAATGAAAGTTACATTATCTGGAAAGGTGACTAGTATTTACTTAAATTTTGGGGTTTTTATTATTCTATCTTTGAGGAAGTGTAATCCTGAGCTCCCCTATCGATCCAACGATTCATTTACATGAGCTCTCCTTTGCACCCTGTGTGATGTTGGTGTTGTCCATTGTGGCGCCTTGTGTGAGGAGAAATTGGTGTGTAGAGTTGAAGATCGAGCTGCGCCTTGCTAAAAGCACGAAGATCTAGAAATACCAGGATAGAACCCTCTGTGAATGAGAAAACCATAGTTCCATGATAGATATAGCGATATACTATTCCTAATGTACTGACGGCCTGAACACAGTTGATTAAAAGTCAATCAAGTTTCTTTGCGGAGGTGAAGCCTTAGATTCTTTGGAAACTTCAATGAAAAATGGCTATACTCGTGTCACGAATTGCATTTGAGCTAAATACCTTAGTCGAGTTAGCTGAGTTCACTGATTTAGTCGCAATGAATCCCTTGTTTAATTTTCCAGTGTCTCTATTTAAGTCTCTTTTCCATGTCTACTTACATGTATATTTGTCATTGTCATATTTGTTTTGTCTAAGAAATTTCTCAACATGTTCTTGATTTGCTTAATGTTTTGTCATCCCATAAAATTATTTGGAGAAATGGGAGATGAACCCATACTAGAATATAGTGGTGGGAACTTGATCCTTGATCAAAATTAATTGACCAATGACTGAGGTTTTTCTCTGTCCTCACTTCCGCTGTAAAATGGTTGATGGTCACTTATGCAAGAGGAACCCATTGAAGTTGATATAAGCCTCTAGGGATTTTGCACTTGGCCAAGCGCCATCATAACTTATTAAAATATATGTAGTTGAGTTCAAAGCTTTACTTATTGAATGATCCCTGAATTCACCACCAAGCAAGTAGTTGAGTTCGGGTCTTGTGATCTATATTAATGCTCAGCACTATTTCTGTTTCTCCATTGGTGGTGGACATGGTACTAATACTAAAGCTGAATTGTTGGCTTCTTGGGTTGTCCTCAGAATCAGCCAGATGATGGGTATCCCAATTCAGTTGATTTATGGAGACTCTTTAGTAATTATTTCTTGGCTCAATCGATCGTCGGCACTTGATGTTCCTTCTCTGATGCATTGGTGTAAAGATATAAGGCATTTGATCCGCATGGCCCCACATGTGATCTTCAAGCACGTTTTTCGGGAGCATAACTCTCTAGCAGATGGACTTTCTAAGAAGGCACTGAATTTGGATTTGGGCCATGGTTACTTCACTGAGTTTTTGGATTATGATGTTTGATTTCTTCCAATGGCTGTAGGTGCACTTTAATGAATAGCAAA
>LPNX010539144.1:197861-231216 GCA_001517045.1 Pseudotsuga menziesii | reverse complement strand
CCATTCTTAAAATTCAACATTCCTACTTTTGAAGGTTTTAATATAAAGCCCATAATATCTAGAGTACTTATGATATCCCAAATATTAGATTGTTCAAGACAAAATGCTACCACTGCAGGGCTACAACTTTGGAGATCACGTTGTGACTAATTTAACATTAAGCTCATATGCAAATAAATCCTTTGACTTGTTTATATGAAAAATTAAAGATTCATACATAAAGTGCAGAGTCGACTGATTTAACTTTCCTTCAGATTTTAAACCAAATTAGGACAGCATAGCGTCTTACTTCTAATATGTGGCTAAGAGGACTCTGTGGTGGCAATTTTAGCTGAGACAAGCTAATCTGGAGTCTCCTCCTTAATGTAGACTGGTCTATCTCCCAGAAGCTTGTCCATGTCACTTAATATCTTCTTTAATTTTAAATTGGCATCCTGGATGATAAGGGGAAGGTATCTAGTTATTTCTTTTATCTTTTTTGGTAACCAGAAATAATTCTGTCTGGGCTTTCTGTTTTTCCATGACTTTTCTTCAAAGTTATCTCAGTAGAGTCCCTCTTTTGTATTACCTCTAGTGTTGCATGTCTAGGCCGAGTCACTCAGAGTTGACTCATTTTTGTGCATGAACGCCATTGGTACTTTTCAATAGGGGTGATCGGTGGCTTACTTATTTTTCGACAGGTAAAAATAAATAATGAACGTCATTTTTTTGACGGGTAAACATAAATATTAAACGTCATAGGAAGGGTAGTTTCAAAAGAAACTCGTCACATAAAAATTGCTTGACGGGTAAGGGTGCCCGTCAAATTTAACCCCTGATCGCCATCCAACCTTCTATATAGGTGAATATCATGACTATACCTATGGGAAGTTCCAACCCGTTCCTCCTAGTCTATCCATTAATTAAGATTGGGTTTTATGGAGTCATGCTAGGACTATTGAAATTCAAATTCATTGGACATATGAAGCACATGAGGAATATAATAATTTAATTATTTTAAAATATTTTAATTTATATAATTTATTGAATTGGTAGGCATTGCTTCTATGATGTGAAATTGATCAATATATAAATTGTTATTTATTTTGGTGTTTTATGGATTGAAAGATTGGAAGAATTGGCTTGTAGGGTTCATTTTAGGGGCAAGTCTCACTTTGCAAATTTGGGGTCCAGAACCTTTCAAGGCTTGTTTGAGGGATTAAATTATGTTTTTTGGGGTCACAAGTCTATCACCAATGCTTTGCATCTTGACGTTATTCTAGACACTGAGATCTTTTTAATAGCCCAAGAATAACGTCAAATGGAGTCTGTATGAGGATGTTATGCCTCTTGCAAGTTGACATATCTAGTTGACCACCATGGTATTGAGTAAATTCCACATCAGCTCTCGTTTCTCACACATGCAGAGCTAGTCACACATGGATTGTCAAAAAGATTCTAGAAGGTCCAAAAACCTAACCCCGATCAAGAGTTGGGGCATGCAAAAACGCTAGAACTAACCTTAGACGACTATCGAGCTATGTTAATTATTGGTCGTTAGAAGGAGAAGGGGTTTCATTATTATGATGTTATCTTATTGTTCTATAGTTGAACAAAAACACGAGAGTGGATATTAGAGTAGAAAAAAAGAAATAGGAGGTCCTGTAGTAGCCATGTTCCGGCGTAAAGACATAGGTAACTCCATAGAGAATATATTTTCCTTTGTATTTGTATTCTATATAATAGAGCAAGTCATAGTATTCATTTTTTGTTGGGTTTTCCCCCAAAGTGACTTTCCTAGGGTAAATTCTATGTTGATTGTTTCGATTGTGTATTTATTTGCTCTAGTTATTTTTCTTATAGTTCCATTTATTTAGCATTTAGTGGGAATAAGTTAATAAAAAGAACAAAGTTGTAAGATAAGTTGTGATTTTTTTTGTAAGCAAGCACATTATCTTACTATAGAAAAACGAGATACATGGGTTTCAAAATAGTTGGCCTTGTTGGCTTACAAACTGCATGGAAACCAAATATTCAACCCTTAAGCTTATAAAACCACAAGTACACACTTTGTCCACAAAATTGAGTCCCTTCCCTTGCCCCATTACATATTATAAGATAAGTTGTGATATTGAACTGTTACAGTGGAATATTAACAATAGTTTACGAATCATTCTGAGATAAGGGACCCCCTCCTAGACTGTTGAAGTCTACAGAGGTCTGCATATCCTATCCCCTCTAGATTTGAAACCATCACCACCTAGAAGGAAACATATATTCTAAACCATTAGGCCCATTAAAGATGCAAATTTAAAAAACATATGTTGTATATAAGTAATCATATGTCATTAGTACATAATACATATTTCATTAAAAATTGATAGTAGATGAATAGGTAATAAATTGTTTTAATTCCAAGGAAAAAAGTTATGACTGGTTTATTAGTGTAGAATAAAACTGCACAACCAGTAAATACATTGTGTTTACACATGTCACAATTTCACCACCTCTTGAGATCCAATACTATTTTTTCGGTTTTAAACCCAAAAAATGGAATCTACCTCCCTTGGAAAGAAACTAGAAACAAAATTTCAAATAAAATATAGTCTAGCACTGATGGTGCTATTACAAAATAAAACAACGCTAAGGTCTAGTACAGTAAAAAAGGGTAAACATGACCTGGTATAAACCTCCACGTGAGTGGAGGCCGTAAGACCAAGGTTTGAAATTTCTTAGAGTTCTCCCATAAGCATGGAAAATTGAAGGATCCATAATTTTGTCAAAGTGTAGAAACCTTGGCGAATCTTACTAATTAAATAGACCCTGGGATAAAATTTTCCCCTAAATTTTTCCCTACCCCTGAGTTTAAGAACTTGAGGGAAACTGTCTAAAGTAATTGAAAGAAAACACTTACCTTTACGCAAAAGGCTAAAAGCTTGATTATCATAACCCCAAAAAGCAATTCCAAATAAGGAAAAGTGGTCTAGTCAACTAATGATGGGAAATGCCTCCCCAAATTAGTAGAAGAAGAATTTGAAAACATATCACTCGAAGAATCGTTGAACAATTTGGAACCCAACTAACAAAGACACACCAACAACCACACCCATATCCACCACCACATCATCCATACCAATATAACGATCCAATGAAGAAGAATAAACCAATATTGAAAACATCAGTGACCAAATTATAACCATGAGCGAAATGAGAAGAATTCATCCAAAGAGTGATCTGGATTTATGTGTGAATGAAATGAAAGAACAAATACAAAATCATAATAACATACATTTTTCAAAGATAACACAGATACAGTAAACACATATTCTATTAAATTGCAGAAATAGAACAGACTGTAATACAATTGCTAGAATGGTGGTAGCTATCTTTGAGAAGAGATGTGGCTTCTATGCTCATTCGTACCAAGCTAAATACAAAATGAGGCCAAAGGAGCCTATTTATAATAAGAATGAGGGTGAGAACCCCAAAAGTCCAAAATGTAACCCTAGAAGATGAATCGTCATAAATTTTAAGGCCCCAAGGTGGTAAGTTGAATAGTCAACTTCCTGGGGTCATAACTTTTGCATACGATCTCTAATCTGGGTGTTCGACGGCTCGTTGGAAAGGTATATTTGAGCTTTACAACTTTTGATTGGACAAATGGATGTTGATAGCAATTATTTGGCCCCCAAATCGCCAAAAAACATCATTTAGGGCCTCAAACTAGCCCTGAAAGTTTGGGACCCGAAAAACCGTAGAAAAATAACTAGGAAACTGGCACAATGGACAATTATTTTGAGCTAGTGGAATAGGATGGTTCCCACCGATCTCCATCTAGATTAATCCTCCCTCCTTAGGAAGCAATGGTCTCCATTGCGTTGAATCATGTATCATATCTCTAACTGTGTTTTGATTTGATCTCCTGGTACGACATTTGCTGAAGTGAAGAGGTTTCTTTTCTTTGGAATCCTGAAAGGGCTGTAATTGTTGTGTGGATGATTTGTTTTTGGAGGAACACCTTGAATGCGTGGACTTTCATTGTAGAGGTACTTGGATAGATGAGGAAACGGTGGCTCTTTTTTCTTCTTGTGTATGATGAGCAGAGACACCTTGTGTAGAGGGTGTGGAGTTCTCTGTGATCTTATGTTCTCCTTCAAATGCAATTGTGAAGAGGAATAATTTCCTGGTGTGGGATCTTATCTTCCTATCCTATGAGACTATGGAAGGTGCAACTGTCTCTGGGATCTGATAGAGTTTTCCTCCCAAAATGACAATGACACTGCGAGGCCGTGACTCATATATAACACGATGCTTCCACATATATGGTTGTCCTAAAAGAACATCACAAACTTCAAGTGGGGCCACATCACACAATACCTTGTCTTTGAAAGGCTTGATGCCATATGGTAGGAGGCATTGCTGAGTAATGCGGATACTTCGTCCTTGTCTTAGCTAATCGATGTTGTATGGTTGTGGGTGTGGTGTTGTCGAAAGCTCCAATCTCTTGATGACTTCTGCTAAGATCAGGTTTTTTTGGTTGCCATTGTTAACAACAAAATGTAGAGGTGTTCCCTTCACCCACATCTGCGAGTGGAAGAGGCGCTCCTCTGCCTATGACTCTTCAAGCTCCTCTAGTTGAATCTGTGCGGTAGCAATAGTGGTAGTGGGGTCTATATTAATGATCTGCCTCCCATTGTCTGTGGCTGTAGCATTGGGTTCAGAATCAGAATCAGGATTTGATTCTGAAGACTTGATCTCGGCCACCAATGACTGCTTTGAGAGACATTCATTAGTGTTGTGCTAAGGGATTTTATGAAATTCACACCACTTCCCAGTGTCCTTCTTTGTCTTTCCATCTCCCTTATTTTCTTGTGGAAGGGACTGGTTTTCCTTTCCATTTCCTATGTTTTGTGGTCTAGGGTTTCCCTTGCCTTACTTCTGTGGTGGATTTGCAGGTCCAGAGTCTTGATTGTTCTTTTGTCAAAATTTCTCCTCGATTTTGACAGCATAACAATAGGCGAATCCAAGTGAAGATATGTCAAGGAATTCCATCTCAGTTCGGATGTACCAATGTAGACCATTGCGATATTTCATAATTAGGTGCCATTCAGAGTCCTTGATACTCAACTTTGTGCGCAAGGTATGAGAGTTTTTGGTGTACTCCGAGACTGTCTGGTCCCTTTCTTGACACATAATGGTCCATTTTGTGTACTGGTCATCATAGTTTCCCACAGGGTAATACTATTCCCTAACAACATCTATGAAAGAGGCCCAAGTGGGATTTGTTTCAAACATTCCAGACTCGTTTGTTGAGTTTTGCTCACAATAAGTACCCCACCAATTTTGGAAATGGGGGATTGCCTTAAGGAGCACAAAGGTGATCTTTTCCCTGTCGAAAAAATTGTGGATAGAGAAATACACTTCTAGAACATTCAACCAATTATCCAAGGCATCTGCATCGATATTTACTTCAAATAAAGGAATATCAAAGTTAATGTGTACCTTAAAGGGAGTTGCATCCCTGAACTGGTTGCTTGTTGAAGATGCACTTGTCGCTACCAGAATTCTTAGAAGGATTCGGGTGAAACTATCCATCATCTCATTCCTCTGTCACTCGAGGGCTTCCTCGAGCAGTGACTTGATAGGATCTCCTGCTCCGTTGTCTCTCTTTTCTTCCGCCATGGGAGTTCATTTGGGGCAGCGAGAGTGATCAAGTGAAACTAGTTCAAGACCAAACTCTCTATATCCTGACCTCGTCGGGGACATGCACCGAGAAACAATCAAAGAGCAGATTGCTCTGATACCACTAATACAGATTTATGTGTGAACGAAATGAAAGAACAGATACATAATCATAATAACTTACATTTTTCAAAGATGACAGAGATACAATAAACACATATATTCTATTAAATTGCAGAAATAGAACATACTGTAATACAATTGCTAAAATGGTGGTAGCTATCTCTGAGAAGAGATGTGGCTGCTACGCTCATCCATGCCAAGTTGAATACAAAATGAGGCCAAAGGAGCCTATTTATAATAAGAATGAGGGTGAGAACCCCAAAAGTCCAAAACATAACCCTAGAAGATGAACCGTCATAAATTTTGTAGCCCCAAGGTGGTAAGTTGAACAATTAACTTCCGGGGGTCATAACTTTTGCATACGATCTTTGACTTGGGTGTTCGATAGCTCGTTGGAAAGGTCTATATGAGATTTAAAAATTTTGATTGGCCAAATGAATGCTAATGGAAACCATTTGTCCCTTGAATCACCAAAAACGTCATCTACGGCCTCAAAAAAACCTCAAAAGTTTGGGACCCGAAAAACCGTAGAAAAATAACTAGGAAACTGCCACAATGGACAATTGTTTTGAGCCAGTGGAATAGGTGGGTGGCCATCGATCTCCATCTAGATCAAATATGTTTTAGCCTCCTAGTTCTCAAAGGAACCATAGAATCCTCCAATGGCCCAAGCAAGTCTAACTACTCTAATACCTTATTATCCTTCTTGGTATTCTTCAGGGACATATGTTTGTATGGTTGTAGTCTTAAAAATACCCAATCTCCCACATTAAAGCTTCATTCAATGTGGTGTTGATCTGCTTGTTGTTTCATTTTATTTTGTGTTAGATGCAGGTTGTCCTTTAAGAGTTGAAAAACTTGTTGTTGATGTTTAATGTGGTCTTCCACTAGTTTAACCTTAGAGGAGTCTCTTAGTGAAGATGTGATGGATGGTGGATGATATAAATAAAGTGCAATAAATGGGATCATTTTCAATTATGTATGAAAGGAAGTGTTATACCACCATTTTGCTAAGGGTAACAACTTGACCCATTGTGCTTGTTTATCAACTACAAAACATCGAAGATACCCTTCCAAACATTTGTTTACTATCTATGTTTGTCCATCGGATTGAGGATGATAAGATGAGCTATGAGCCAATTGAGTACCCAAACAAGAAAATAATTCAGTCCAAAATTTTTTAGTGAAAATGGGATCCCTGTCACTTACTATAATATTTGGAGTACCATGTAGTTTTTGTACTATCTCCATAAAAGAATTGGTGACCATGCTTTCTTTGAAGGGGAGAGATAGTGCATAGAAGTGTGCATATTAAGTAAGTCTATCAACAACCACTATGATGACACTCTTTCCTTCAGAATTGGGTAAACCTGTGATAAAATACATCGAGACCTTTGTCCACCTTTGGCTTGGAATTTGTTATCAACCCAAATGGCACTTCTCCATCCGAGTGTCGACACTTCATATGTTGGTACACAAAAGGACACTTTTGGATTGAAGGTTGCCTAAACACTATAGATGGGCATGACATGAGATGCATTCACTATCCAACCAGCTTGCCATTTTACCTTTCTATATGTTGATTTCCATACACGACTATCTCCACAGCAACTCACATACATACACGACTATCTTCTCTAACAACCCATGTACTGTACACGACTATTCTGATTGCAACCCACATACAAATATGTACGCGGGTTTCCCTTATAGCAACTCATGTGTTATACGCGGGTTGCCAGTATCAATAGTTGCGCACACATCCATTCGACATTAAAAATAATAAAACACGATTAATGGAGATTTGTTGAGCCCTAATCATTAACTATCTCAACTGTCTCAACCTCCTCAACCTTTGAAACTGCTCTATTTCCCAAAGTATAAATAGAGACCTTGGGGAGGGCATTAATCAATCATACTTGGAGAGAAAAGTTATGTTGGTGGTATATCTTTAGAAGTATTTGGAGCAGCAGAACTCATAGTCCTTTGGTTGCAGAGGATTCCTTGTCTTAGGTGTTGGGTTGTACATTTATCTCATTCACTATTATTAATAAAGAGAATTATTCTTCCAACTTTGTGTTGAATCTCTTTAATATATCATGGTTGATGAATTATTTTGATTAAGCACTCTATATATTGTTTATCTAACCTATCATATATACATGTATAAGATTGTACATGGAGAATTTACTCTTTGTAGGTGAAGGAGGTGCATCCCTGAAAGCTTTGGAGAGAAGCAGAGTGGGAGAATACAAATCTTGGATCAACCGTCGAAAATCGGGTGAGTCCAACATATCTTCCTATTTCCTTTTTGTATTTTAAAGCTGATTGTATGCAAGTTTTAGAAGTACGTTGGTAACCCCAGACCCTAGGTTACAAGGGTGTTTATTCCTGTACAACAAAACTAGCGACTCCGCTAGGGAGCCCAGACTGCTGTGGGTTATTTCTGTTGACTGTTTCCCAGTCTTTGCCTTGATTCAGTGTGTGGTGTCCTATCTTAGTTCATGCTTAGAGCAATGTTTGAAGACCTTGAAATTTTTTCTTTTTATTAGAAAATTTTATACCTGTACGTGGGTTGCTCTTGCACACATTCGCGTACAGAGGTCTATGTATGTGGGTTGCTCTATAGTACAGTCGCGTACAGTACGTGGGTTTCCCTTATACACAGTCGTGTACAAGCCTAAGCATTGAAATTTTTGGGCTAGGGTTTGCTTGTCCTTGTCCCTCTTTAAAGTTTGTTTGCTAGTTGGTCTTCCTTATAAACATTGCATTGTGAGTTTGATGACCTTGTTAGACACACCTTGTGCTTTCTTGTAAAGCCCTTGAGTTCTTATTGTTTAGATTGTCTTCTGTTAGCAAATTGAAGTGGATTTTCCTATTTGGGTTATAGGTTCAAGTGTTGGTTGTCTGAACCAGTGATCAGGGTTCTAGACGTTGTATATCCCATTCTATTTTTGGATAGTATTTGGTTTGCCACTTGCCTTTGTTTGATCTCAGTGATTTCCTTTCATTGTGTCCACCCAAACTAGGGTTCCAAGTCTTCCTTAGGTGGTTGATCTTTGGTATTATTAATCTGTTTACTTCACTTTGCTTCCTTTATATAGTTAGTTTAATTCAAGCATACTCACGTTTTGTGCATTTAGGTGCATAGTAGTCTTTGAGTATTTTAAAAAGTGAAAAGAAAACATTTATAAGCTTTTGCATTTGATTTTCATATAGTAGTTTTATTTTCAGTTTTTTAAATATAATCTCAAAAAACTACAAAAATATAGTCTCAGTGTTTTCTTTATCGTTGCATTTTCATCAATTATTTACAAAAATTAGAAAAGAGAAGCTTATTTTTTAAGTAGTGATAATTTTCTTTGGAAGTATACACCTTTGCTTTTTATATTTCTTATCGAGTCAAAAACATCATAGTATTTCACTTCACTTGCCTTCTGAGTAAAAAATAGCCCTTAAAACGAACACAATAATTAAAATTTATTAGTAATTTTATTTTTTTAGGGCCATACACCTACTAGCTTAGGCTAGACTTGTGGGATAGGAAGTTTAAACTTCCCATAAGTATTTAAATTCAGACATATTGGGCCAATCGATAGGTAAATCCTTCTCTTTATCAATAGTATCTAGGAATCTCCTCTCAAACAGGAGTCAAGCACAAGGCCGCGTGGAGGCATTGGACTGAGGAGATAACCCTCCGATTCCTTGTCGAAATGTAAATCAAGATTTTTATGCATCTAGGGATTCTATCTTAGACATAGTTTCGAGCTCAGCTACCCTGCCCATACATACAAATCAGGCTTGCGACTATCCCCCCGGACTGTTGGTATAGTTAAGGTAGCCTCTAGTCTCTTGACATCTAGGGTTCATACATAGGTAAATCGAAAGGCTATTTCTGGTTCACCTGGGATGGACTTGGAAGGTAAACCTTGTTGAACGTGTAGGAGGGCGGTGGGTGATTCCTCCGCTTGTGCTTAAGAACCTCTTCAAGGACGCCAAGTAACTGTTCTTCAACTTTTTTCGGGAAAGCATATGTTTTACCCTTGCTGACTGTTGAGACTTTAGGAATTTTCGTAGTGATTGCTCTATGGTTTGTCTGTGTTTAGCCGACCTTAGGGCTTGAATTGTCAAATTTACAATCGTGGAGGACCAACCTATTAGAAGTTCACAAAGGTTGCAAAACCTTCCTCCTCTCATCACATTGGAACCTCCACCTCCACCTCAAAGGCGAAGATTGGACATAGATGGTTCATTTGAACCAATAGGAGTAAGTGAAGTTCTAGGTGAACCAGAACTTAGGGCAAACCATTTTTATTTTAACATAGTTGAGATAGAAGACTTGCAGGATGACGAGTTTGCAAGGAATTTTAATACACCCTTGACTGACTTAAACGATCCTGTGATCATCCAAGTTCGTCCTTTTGATCCACCCATTTTTGGTGTCCCTGTGGGTAGGATAATGTCTACTGCAGGAGAAATCTCTTTTGTTTTCACCTCAGCCACTCCAGCTGAAGGGGTACTACCTCCCCCGACAAGTGCCCCTAGATCTAGTATACCTACTACGCCCTTAACTCCAGTGAGCCGGGTGGTTCAACCACTGGTTCCCATAAGCCTAGAAGGTGCTTCTAGTGGCATGGTTACTAGGATTCCTAGTATACCTACTGTTCCTTCCTCCTTCACACACGCTGCCCAGAGTGGTCTGGTAGGATCCTCGGCTTTTGTCCAAGGATTTCCTTGGAATGGGGGGCATATTCCCCCATCCACTCCATATGTAGTCCCATCACCCTCTTATGTAGGAGTGCAGTTTGGAAACACTATCCATTACGGGAAAGATTTTCAAACTCCAGTCTCGGCCCCGTTCATGAGCTCTCCCTTTTCATTGTTTAGCAGAGGGATACCTACTCCTATTTTTCAAACCCTAGTTTTGACTGGGGTGGCTAGAACCTCTTATACTACACCTCCCACCCATAATCCTATGGCTTATGGATGGAATTCATTCCAAAGTAACCCATCCACTTCGCAACCGGAAGCAGGGGGCAACCCCACCTTCACTTATGGGAATTTGGAGGCAAGTCCCTCTAATCCCGATTCTGGCACTTTCAGTGCTCCGATTCGAACTAAGCTTCCATTCCTGGAAACGTTAAACTTGCTATATTTGTCTAAATTGATGAATGACCCGGTGAGGCATGATCCCTCCTGGCCACCAGTCCCCACCAAATTGCCCTCGGATGTCCCAAAATTCGAAGGCAAAGTTGGTAAAGATCCTAGGGCTCATGCCACCACTTTTCATTTATGGTGTTCTTCTAATTCACTGAGTGAAGATTCAGTTAGGTTGAGGATGTTCCAAAGAACCTTGATGAGTACTACAGGAAAATGGTACATTGAGTTGCCTTCTGCTGCATTCAGTATTTTTTGGGACTTGGTTAATGCATTCCTTAGCCACTTTCAGCTTCTGGTACAATACGATTTCGGAATGGACTTGTTATCTAACTTAAGGTAGAACAAGGATACCCACATCTCAGATCACATCCAACAGTGGAGGAGGTGAAAGAGCCTTATTAAAGCCACTATTCCTCCTGAGTTCTTATTATAGTGGTTCCTTAAATCCCTATTGCCTTATATATCTAAGGATGTATCCACTTCAAGAGTGATGAATGAGGAAGAAGCTATCCTCAGGGCCCAGCAATTGGATTTGATTTATTCTCAATTTGGGATCTTGTATGAGATTATCCCTGAGGCACTGAGTCCTACCCACGATGCAGAGAAACCTAAGCCTGGACCCCATGCCGATGGTGTGGTTGGGTCGGTAAACTCTCCCACTGTAGAATCTTTGGCCAAACAGCTCCATGAGCTGTCCATCAAACATTCTATGACGAAGGAAGCAAAGGCTGCCTCCTCACCCCAAAATACAAATGTTTTTGCACATACCTCTCAAAAGGGAAATTAGTAGCCTGGTGGGAAAAATAAGAGAGGAAAGAAAGGGGAGGGAAATCAAAACAAGTAGAAATCCGCAAATAATGCTGATGGGGGAAAGAAAGAAAAGAAAAAGGTGAAATTCCCGTGTAAGTTGTGCCATGAGGATCACCTCACCCATCTTTGTCCCCTTATGGAACAAGCCCAGAAGCTGCTAAAAGCTCAACAACTAGTTGTCCTGAAGGATCCTTTTCCCCAAGGGAAGAATTCTACTTCAGCTTCTAATGTAGTAGGGGGCACTCCAAATGCTCCTGACCCCAATTATATCAACATGGTTCGATCTTCGACTTTGCTACAGACTAGGAATAAAAACTATGAAAAAGAGACTTCTGAGAAGGGTAAGTCTATAGGTGAAAATTCTAACCCTCTCATGATTGAGAAGCCTACTGAAACTATGCCTAAGATACTGAAAGGTGTCTTTAAGAAGACCTTTCATAACCCTAATGCTAGAGCTGCTTCAAACTACTCTATGGTTGAAGACTTAGCCCAAACCCCTTGTACAATGTCAGCTTTAGAGGTGTTACAGAGCTATCCCTCCTAGCGGGATGCACTCTTAGTAACCTTAGGTAGCATGGACTCGTCGAGTCTCATGGCAAAATTTCACTTATCTGATGTTAAAACTCGCCTACCTTACCATGTAGCCTTATCGATAGATGTCATCCATGGTGGAAAGACCATTGGAAGGGCAGTTTTCAATGAGGGTGCTTCTACATGTGTTATATCCTTGTCGTGTTGGAAAGCTCTTGGATCCCCAGAGCTGGTTCCGTCAAACACCCTACTTACTGCTTTCGACGGGAGGTCATTCCACCTGCATGGTATCCTATTGGATTTTGAAATTAAGCTAGAAGGGAAAGCAGTGTCTATTGAGGTAGAGGTGATTGATGCACCTCTAGATTATAACCTACTTTCAGGAAGAATTTGGACTTATGCCATGTCTGCTATTGCATCGGCCGTCTTTCAGGTGGTAGTGTTTCCACACGAAGGGAAGTTGGTTACTGTTGACCAACTCAATTTTACTTGGAAAGGCCACATGGAGTCTAATGAGTCCACTGTACCATTGGTTGATCAAGTGAAACCTACTACTCAGAGCTTGGGGACTGGAATGTACACATCATTAATGGGTACATTTGATCTTCTAGCCCCGATTAACTATATAGGTTCTACTAGTGTGGTGAACTCCATAGCCACGGTTGCTGATAGGACTGATCCTTGGGTTCTCCCTTCCCCCCATGAACCGAAAGTGCCCTTATCGGAAGTGGAAGTGGATTACCAAGCTATCACTCAAACCACTGTTGATCCCGTTCCAGACCCTCTCACAGTCTCAGAAGACCTGGAAGAATTCTATTTGCTTGCTTGGGAAGAAAACTCTTTGCATTCTACATACTGTTTAGATATGGTTTTACCTTTTGATGAAGGCATTCTGGAAGCCATGTGTGGACGTGATAATATCTGCAAAGATCTTCATCATCGATCCTATTTTCTTCCAGAGCTAAACATGATAGAGAATCAAGAGTTTCATATGATACTGGAAAACGATGTTGATATACCCATCAATCCCTTACCAGGGGAAGGAATGTTTGCTGAGGGGAATATGGAAAATATTTACGCTACTATCCCTATCAACATCTCTGTAAATCCTGACATTGTGGAAAATATACATATCGGTGCAAACTGATCTCCTGAGGAGATTGCAATCTATACGTCATTGTTCAAGGAGTTCCACGACATTTTTTCCCGGTCATACGAGGAGATTCCACGCATTGATCCATTGATAGTTGATCACAATATCCGAACATACCCTAACGCTAAACCTGTTCGAAAAAAATTAAGACCTGTTAACCCGTGTAAAGAGGCGGCTGTGAAGGATGAAGTTGAAAAATTGTTGAAAACTGGTTTTATTTATCCCATAGCTCTGATGGAATGGGTATACAACCTTGTTCTTATTGATAAGAAGCAAGGGACCATATGCGACTATACTGACTTTAGATATTTGAATAAAGTCTGTCCTAAGGACAACTATCCCATGCCGTTTATAGATCAAATTATTGATGCTTGGATGGGAAGTGAAGTTTTCTCATTTATGGATGGTTTCTCCGGATATAATCAAATTTAAATAAAACCGGAAGACCAACATAAAACTGCTTTCATTTGTCCTTGGGGTACCTTCGTGTATAAAAAAATTCCCTTTGGATTGAAAAATTCCAAGGCAAACTTTCAGCGGGCAATGAACTTTTCCTTCCATGATATTAAAGACATTGTCAAACCTTACCTTGATGATCTGCCTGCGCATTCTCGTAAAATAATTGATCATCCAGATCACTTGCGTCTAATATTTGAACGATGCAGATACTATAATATCCACTTGAATCCCCACAAGTGCGTGTTCAGTATCGAGTCAGGGAGACTGCTCAGAATCATTGTCTCTAACTAAGGCATTCAGGTGGATCCATTAAAAGTAGAGGTCATTGTAAATTTGCCTCCTCCTCATTTTATCAGGCAAATTCAGAGCCTGTAGGGGAAGTCCAATTTTCTTCGATGTTTCATTGTAAACTATGCCAATATTACCAAGGGTTTCATGCGGCTGTTAAAACAGGACACCCCATTTGTATGGGATGAAACTGCACAACTTGCTTTTGAGGCATTGAAAAAAGCTTTGTTGTCGGCACCTTTACTGCGTCTACCAGATTACTCTAGGGATTTTATATTGTATCTGGCCGCGTCCGAGCCGACCATTGGGGTAGTCCTGGTCTAGGAGGACGATAAGCTCTAGGAGCATGTCATTTACTATCTTAGCCGTGCTTTATCTGGACCTGAAATCAGGTACTCTCACGTCAAGAAATTTGCCTTAGTAGCTGTCTATGCTGTTCAGAGGTTACATCACTACATTTTATTGAGGACTACCACAGTAGTGGCGGATGATAATCCTTTTCAATATGTTCTGTCCTGATGGATTATTGAGGGGGAATTCAACAAATGGATAGTCATTCTCTAAGAATTTGACTTGGATTTCCAGTCAGCTAAATCTAAAAAAATCCTTAGTTTTTGCTGAGCTTATAGAAGAATTTCCAACAGAAGAAGATGTAGTCATTGAAGAAGACTCATTCCCAGATGAGCATATCTTCTTGATATCCACCTCTAACCCCTGGTACGAAGATATAATTATATATCTCCAGACTTTGAAGTATCCTACAGCTTTCTCACGGGAGGAACGACGTAAACTACGCCTTCATGCTAAGAACTACATCATCATAGGAGATACTTTATATCGTAGGGGGGTAGATTTCGTTTTGCGTCGATGTCTTACCCACGAGGAAGCAGAGATTGTCTTGAATGATGCCCATAGTGAAGCATGTGGGGGTTATTTATCTGGGTTAGCAACGACGCAGAAGATACTACGTGCCGGTTATTTTTGGCCTACGATCTTCAAGGATTGTGTGGAAGTCGTGAAGCGATGTCATCCTTGTCATCTTTACACCAGAAAAATGCGGTCACATCCCACTCTGTTATTTCCTATTGTCTTAGTGGGCCCCTTCATGAAGTGTGGGATTGATTACATGACATGTAACCCAGCGTCGGCTGGGGGGCACAAATATATCATTATCGCTGTAGTCTATTTTATGAAATGGGCAGAAACAATGCCCACCTTTAAAGCCGATGGGGAAACCATATCTTTTTTTTTGTTCAATCAAATTATAACAGGGTTTGGTATACCCAAGGTGATTGTCACTGACCATGGCAATCATTTTCAAAATAACATGATGACGGAACTGATCACTATGCTTGGATTCAGACAAGAACATTCATATTCGTACTATCCTTAAGCAAATGGTCAAGTTGAGGTTGTTAATATAACTTTGAAAACTATCCTCAAACATACTATTAACACAACTCGTTCTAACTGGCATATCATGCTATACCCCACACTTTGGGCATATCGAAATAATGTAAAAAATACTATGGTTTTCTCCCCCTTCCAACTCGTTCATGGAGTGGAATTCGTTACCCCGGTTGAATGTGAAATCCCGTCCTTGAAAATATCTATTCATGTGTTACCTGATACGATGAAGCTTGAAAAACATTTAGTACATTTAGAACATATTGATGAACAACGTAGAGATGCGTTGACAACAAACCAAGCTTACAAAAATAGGGTCAAAAGGCAATATGATAAGTCGGTCAAGCCTCGAATTTTCTCTGAGGGGGAACTTGTTTTTCTCTAGGACCAAGACAAAGAACCCCTGGGGGTAGGAAATTTCAGGTCTATGTGGTTAGGACCTTATGTCGTGTCAAAGGTATTAAAGAAGGGCGCATATGAATTAATTGATTTTGATGGGAATAAGCTGCCTGAGCCTAGAAATGGGCTTTGCCTGAAAAAATATATGCTTAGGCTTAGCACTTTTTCTTATATTTTATTATATGTATTTTTTATGTACACTAGTTCGTTGGGTTTGTGTTTTTTATATCATCTACTGGTTGTTTCAGATGTCTTCTGAGAGGTTCATGGGTTTCGCTGATGGCGCCACTCGCCACACTTGTAATCTAGCTTCAGCTGCATGGGTCATTTATTCTCCCTCAGGACAGTTGGTTGCCTCGGGAGGTGCTTGCTTAGGTCCTACTTCAAATAATGTCGTTGAGTATAGGGCTGTAATTGAGCTTCTATGGGTTGCTTCGTCACGTGGTATCACTCAGTTGGAAGTCCGAATGGACTCTCAACTGGTGGTTTCCGAGCTCAATCATGCTTATCAGGTGCCGAACCCTATTCTATTACATCATTTTATGCAAGTTAGGTTATTAGAAAGAAATTTTGAATTCATTACATTCAATCATATTCCAAGGAATCAAAATCCATTAACTGATGCATACGCTAATTACATCTTGGATTGGCATTTAACACATTTTTCATAAAAATATACAGCATACACATAAAAAATATTTGTAAATAAACCGACAATATATGTGTGTGTGTGTGTGTGTGTGTGTGTGTGTGAATATTTGTCCATAGATAGGTCGAGTCTCTAATCCTCAGATCCAATCATAACTGTATAATATACAAAAAATATACAAAATATGGATCAAAGTCCATCAAATGCCCTAGATCTAAGATGGACCACCCTGGTCACTTGGACCACCTTGGTCTCCCCGGTCTCCCTATACTTTGGCTTCTCTAGCCTCTTCGGCTTTAGCAGCCTCAACAACATCTATGTATACCAATACTACTCTGGCTACCCGCCTCAAAAGGTGTATCCAAACAGGTGGTACTCCAACCACAAACTCCTGCATGATGGTTGGGATGTGCTCAATTTGTAAGGTGGGTACTCTCTGGGTAAGCCTGGCCAGCTTCCCCTTAAGAACCCTAATCAACCCCTGGTCCTCTCCCAAGACAAGACGCACATACATGTGTGGATGCCCTTCAGGGCAGATTGGTCCAATAACTGCATTTTGACATGTTTATAGGATTAGAACTCTTATAAATATGTATATATCTCTATATTTAAAATTCATAAAAAAATTTAAAATGAAAATAAAAAATTACCTAACTCTCCCCATGCTCCTCCTGGAGGGAGGACGAGGTCTGGATCACCACGAAAATCCATCCCAACATATGGAAACTGCTCCAGTGCTGGCAACTGCCGCTCCCACCAAAAGTAGAAGTCATCATCATAAACACTTTACACTGAGTCATCACCTCCCTAGCGGAGGAATATATCTCCCCATCTACTCAGCTTAGGATGACGAGGAGAACGAACTGGTAGGGGTACTGCAGGGCTCAATCCCAACACTCTCTCTTGAAGAAGGCTACTAGTATGCTAGAATATCCAAAATTCTTTCTCCTTCCTCTCTTGCAGTTAGAGAGCTATTTCCTCATAATCGGGATCACTCCCGAGCACCAATCATATAGGCCCCCCTACATACAATCCATTGCTAGTCTCATCTAGTTCCGTGTAGCAAGGTGAAGAGAAGATGATCTCGCAACCCTCACTATGGTACTTGTCAATACCTGTAGAGGAAGATTACATATATGTACAATAGGGATGCAACTCCCTCTCTTTTGTGTACCTGGTGCGCAGTAAATGTCAATGTAGTTTTGGACACTTAGAGGGTCAGCGCCTCTGCCGGTGCCTTCCAAGTTGACTGGAGCTCCCCATCATGATAGATCGGCAATGAAATAGATATCCTCTAAAGTAATCTCCAAGGACCCGCCTTGAAGGTCAAACATGCCCAAATCATGATCCCAATAATTTATCATGAACTCTAGTAGGTGGACATTGGCCCGCATAGGTGATGTACAAAAAAACTTTAACAACCCACTTGAACGTAAAACATTCACAGTGGGGGCATCCTGGAGTGCTTCTTGATCCATATCTTCATGTTCACACCCCCTCCACTCAAGCACCATCTTCAAACCTAGTAAAACAAGCATTGCAAACCTTTAGTTTCATGTAAAATTTCAAAAATTTGACCCTACATGCTTTCTATCCACCTCACGCAGCGTACACAACTGTCTATTTAGGCATGTCGTGTACTGTACACGACTATCTTTCAGGAAACCTGCGTACATAACACGTGTACACGAGTTTCACTATAGCGAACCCATGTACATAGCGTTCCTTTGTTGAGGGCACTCAAAAATATAAAATTAGGGCTCAATTTTGAAATTTGCTAGGATCAAATTGAAGAGCTTGGGGTGTAGTATTACCTGACACTTGTGGATTTGGAATTATTCCACCTGATTGTCCACACCAAGCAATTGAAGGTAGAGGTGAAAACTTGTTTTTTATGGCTAAAAATCCAAATGGTGAGTTTTATTTATGTTTTTGAACTATTTATAGAAATATTATTTCTCAAGTGGGTTTTTTCCCTATAGTTCATAATTCATCAAACTAATAACATATATTTTTTCCTTGTAACAAGTTTATCATCATTCTAAGGTGTTTTATGCTCATATAAGATGGTTTTTCACCGTTTCACATGCATTTTCCATCTATACCTACTCCATCTTATACTTAGTAATCAACATTTTAACCACAGACTATGGTATTTTTAACCATTAGCTCCTTGTCTTTACCATTGTTCTTCCGTGGATAGGGCCTTCCTCTCATGAGTATCCTCATTTAGAACCTATGTTGTCTTTCGATACTCATGCTGCAACTGTCTTAGGTATAGGGGAATCCTTTTAGCTAATTTTCACGCCAAATGGAGCCTCATTTTGGTCTCTTTTGTACAAGCTATCCCTTTATAGGACTCCCCACCCTTATGGAGTTTCTTTAGGCCCAATTCTGACTCCTTAAAATAGACTTGACTACTGAGTTAACTTGTCCGTTCAAGCTCGTTAAGAATATGTGAATGGGCATCTGCATTGGTGGTAGGTTATCTCTTTCTCGGACCATGCAGAATAGTACGAGAAATGATCACTCTCTTTTCTAGGGAATTGAGAAGAGTATTCTCAGGCATAGATTTATCACTTTTCCGGACCTAAGGGACTAAATTTACAAAAAAGGAACACTCGGTATGAGCTCAGTTTTCTCTTTTTCATGCTCTGGACCTAAACATGAAAAATATTTTGAGTGTACTTTATGTCTTTGTCATGCTCGTTAAACACTAAGATCAAAGCATCAAGTTTATTGTTGTAAGCCCCATTTCTCATACTCAAATGGATCTTTTCGAGTGATCTTTCTTCCCTCCACACTCATAAAACTCAAGCTATATGCTGCCCTCAAAGGAGCATTGGGTAGGTGGTAATTTAACCTTTTTCGGACCTCCCTGACTAAGTATGAAAAAGGTTCACCTTTTCTTCTACGGAAGTAGAGAGAGTTCTTCTGTGGTATGTTTTATACTTTTCCGGCCTCAGGAGAATAAATTGGATGAAAAAGGACCCCCCTGGAGTCTTCTTTGGAGTTTTCAGAATCTCTAAATGTGAAAACACCAGCTGAGCATGTACTAGTTTGGGCTCATTAAATCCACGAATTAGTGACACTATCAAGCAATATTCCCTCTTCTCTTCAAGCTTGTTAAAAAATGAAGAGAGACTCGAGTTGACTTTCCTGGACTCGTTAAAATTTAACAGGGAAGGTAAGGAAGAAGTTTTCTCTTGGTTTTCAGTTAGTGACAGCATGTCATCCTTGAACATAGCACTCTCTGTCTTTTCCGTTACCCATTTCTTAGTGTTCACTTTCAGTTCAACTATTACTTCGAGTTTTTTACTCCTCCTTTTGTCAGTTCTACCTATGGAATCTGATCATGTCTCCTACATGACAGATAAGTCTAGTTATTCTATCTATAAAGTTAAAAGATCCTTGGGTCATCTCTGTGTCGTGCTCACTGATATCCTGATCCCATCATTGTCGTATCTATTATCACTTGTGTATCCCTTCCTTTACCTAGTTCCTAGTCACTCTTGTGATCCATTGGAGGATCTATTACCTTCCTTATTATAGTATGGTTGCGCATCAGCACTTCCTGACGACGAAGACCTAGAGTTTTGACGATCGTACCTCAGGATTCACTTTCATTATTGGTGAATTCCTTTGCTTAAATTGTCGATTATTACCTATTGATTGACAATCTGTTGAATTCACTCCATGTTTGACTTCAACCTACATTTATTCACATGGCTTGGATTGTACTGGTTCTTTGGGATTGTTTATGAAGACCTTAGTTCCCTATCTATGGACTAAGTTGTGCAAGATTATGTTCTATCCATTTACACAACTTTCTGATCTTTGAAGGCTCATCATTATTGTATATTGTGGCTTCGATCCACCTTTGTAATATACGCGGTCTTGTACCCGTACTATATGATGTACTCAAACTTTGTAAAGGAGCTAGTGTTCCAGTATATTGAACATAGCATCCTCAAATATGACTTTGTATATGACATTATTATGTATTTGTTTCAGGTACTACCTCTTCTCCATTGGATTTCGTATTTCTCCAAAGATAATGATTATAATGTATTTTGGCCATCACTTCCCTTTGTCCTCACACATTAGGGGGCATCTGTTATCAACCCAAATGGCACTTCTCCGTTTGAGTGCTGACACTTCATATGTTGGTACACAAAAGGACACTTTTGTATTGAAGGTTGCCTAAACACTATAGATGGGCATGACATGAGATGCATTCACTATCCAACTAGCTTTCCATTTTACCTTTCTATATGTTGATTTCCGTACGCGACTATCTCCACAACAACTCGCGTACATACACGACTATCTTCTTTGACAACCCACGTACTATACGCCACTATTCTCATTTCAACCCACGTATAGATATGTATGCGGTTTTCCCTTATAGCAACTCGCATGTTATACACGGGTTGCCAGTATCAATAGTTGCGTACACATCCATTCGACATTAAAAATAATAAAACATGATTAATGGAGATTTGTTGAGCCCTAATCATTAACTATTTCAACTGTCTCAACCTCCTCAACCTTTGAAACTGCTCTATTTCCCAAAGTATAAATAGAGGCCTTGGGGAGGGCATTAATCAATCATACTTGGAGAGCAAAGTTATGCTGGTGGTATATCTTCAGAAGTCTTTGGAGCAACAGAACTCAGAGTCCTTTGGTTGTAGAGGAGTCCCTGTCTTAGGCATCTAGTTGTACACTTATCTCATTCACTATTGTTAATAATGAGAATTCTTCTTCCAACTTTGTGTTGAGTCTCTTTCATGTATCATGGTTGATGAATATTTTTTATTAAGCACTCTATATATTGTTTATCTAACGTGTCATATATACATGTATAAGATTGTACTTGGAGAATTTACTCTTTGTAGGTGAAGGAGGTGCATCCCTGAAAGCTTTGGAGAGAAGCAGAGTGGGAGAAGACAAAGCTTGGATCAACCGTCGATAATCGGGTGAGTCCAACATATCTTCCTATTTCCTTTCTGTATTTTAAAGCTGATTGTCTGCAAGTTTTAGAAGTACGTTGGTAACCCCAGACCTTGGGTTACAAGGGTGTTTATTCCTGTACAACATAATGGAGAGTGGTTGTAGGAGACTAGGGGTCTTAATTATTTCCACTTTATTTTGTTGGAAAATCAAACATTTTGTCACAAATTTTTGAACTTCAGTTTTAAGACCATCTGCAAAAAAATATTTCTTTACCCTATTGTATCTTTTTAAGAAACCAAAGTGCCCCCCTATTAGAGAGGAGTGTAATTCAAATAGTACATTTTGCTTGAGCTAGGAATTCTCACCAAGATATAAGCGATCCTTGTACCACAGAAAGTCATCTTTCCACCTAAATGTACTAGAGGAAATGGGATCTTGTTGTAGCTTTTGAATATATGTCCATATTTTTTCATCATTTTTCCATTCGTCCATTGCTTCGGCTATCCAATCTGGTTGGCTGATCGAAATAGCATAGAGTAATGCTTCAACATACTCATCTTTCCTGGAGAGTGCATATGTGGAAACATTTTGCTTCCCCTTTTTGTAGATGATTTCAAAGTCATATACCAACATCTTTGTCACCCATTTTTGTTTCTCTTTTGAATATAGCCTTTGTTCAAAGAAGTATTTAACGCTATCATGATCATTTTTTAACTTGAAATGTCTCCCTATAAGGTAGGTATGCCATTGCTTCAAATCATGAAGTATTGACAACATTTCCTTCTCATAAATGGCCTTTTTTAAGTTATTTCCCTTGATTGGATGACTTGTGAAGGAAAGAGGGCATCCTTCTTGCATTAGTGTAGCTCCAATTCCATTTCCTGAAGCATCACATTCCACAATAAAGTTTTTTATGAAGTCTGGTGTCGCCAAAACAGGAGCTTTACACATGGCCTATTTGAGTTGTTGAAAATATTGAGTTTCCTCTAGAGTCCAAGAAAATGCATCTTTCTTCCATTGTTAGAGGAGCTGATATTCTTCCATAGTTTTGAAAAAACTTGCGGTAGTACTCTATCAGACCTAAGAATCCTTGAATATTCTTCATGGTTTTGGGAATCGTCCAATCCATCATGGATTTAATTTTCTTAGGGTCTACCTTGACACCTTCATGAGATACAGTATGACCCAAATACTCTACCTCCTTTATCCCAAAGAAACATTTTGAGGGTTTTGCATACAGTTCTTTCTCCTTTAGTAGTTGTAGTACCCTGTCAACATGTTGAACATGTTCTTCCCAAGACTTGCTATAGATTAGTATATCACCAAAGAATACTAGGACAAATTTTCTAAGGAAAGGCTTGAAAATAGAATTCATTAAACCTTGAAATGTGGAAGGTGCATTTGTTAGAACAAATGGCATGACCAAAAACTCACAGTGACCTTCAGGAGTTCTGAATGTTGTTTTGGGGATGTCTTCATCCTTCATTTGAATTTTATGATACCCAGAACGAAGATCCAACTTTGTGAAGACAACTGGTCCATGTAATTCGTCTAACAATTCATCAATGACGAGAATGGGAAACTTATCTTTAATGGTGATCTTGTTGAGCTCTCTATAATCAGGATACATAGGCCATGATCCATTTGGCTTGGGTACCATTACCATATGTGCAGAGTAAGAACTTTGGATAGGCCTAATTATGCAAGCCTCTAACATTTCAATAGCCATATGCTCAATTTCACTCTTTTGGATATAGGGATATCGGTAAGGTCTGATGATAGGAGGAACACTTCCTGGAATTAAGTGGATAGCATGTTCAAAGTCATGAATAGGTGTAAGACCTTTGGGAATATCTTCAAATACCTTGGAATGCTTATTAATTACCTTTCGGAGATCTGGAGAAACATGGAACTTTGAGGTTTGAACATCTAACAAGCATAATTGTGAAAGTATACCTTGATTTCCCTTTTTTAACAACTTTGCCATACCATTAGAGCTTATCACCTTTCTTGGTTTTCATGTGATACAATTTAACTCGTATTCTTTTTCTTCCAATGAAAATTCATTAAATAAATTTGAAAATTGAAAGCCATTGTTCCCATGATTATCACCATTGGACAACTAAGACAACATCAACATCACCTATTGGGATAGAAAACATTGGACTATTCAATACATAGTCCTCCATATTCAGATTGATATTATGGCATTTCCCTGAGCAATTTATAGTTCCTCCATTTGCAATCATTACTTGAAACTCTGGTGCTTTATATACAAAGAAATTAAGAACTTTGAAAAATTTACAATGAATGAAATTATGAGTCTACCATAATTAATCAACATTGTTACATTCTTCTTTTTGATGTATCCTTCTATCTTGAGAGTTTGAGAGTGCTAATTCCAGCGATGCATGGCAATATACCATGGGAGTAATTTCTTTTGAGGTAGCCTCTTCCACTTCTTCTAAAGTTGCCTCTTCAAGAGATTCTTCCTCTTCTTTTGGTTCTTCCTCTTCACAATCTAAGTAGAATAATTTATTCTCGTTGCACTTATGTCCCTTACTATACTTGTTGTCACAATTAAAGCATAATCCCTTTTCTCTTGTTTCATCTAGTTGTTGGGGTGACAACCTTTGTGGTGGTTTATAAGACGGAACATTATTTTCTCTATATGTGTTGGAGAAGAAATTTCTAGTAGTCATTGCCATATTTTCATTTTCAACCTTCATTGCCATCATGAAATCCTTCTCTAGGGATTATGGTTCAAAGAGATGCACCTCATGTTGAATGTTGTCTTTCAAGGTTCCAATAAAGAGATCTAACAAATCATCTTCTGAAATATTCCTCACTCTGAGACTTAGCTACTGAAATTGCTTGATGCACTCTGTAACTAAACATTTTTTCTTGATATTTACCAAATGAATAAAGAACAAGTTTCTATTTATATCCCCATAATGTTCAATCAATTATTTTGTGAATATAGACCAAGAGATAATAGAGTCCTTTTTACGGTCACAAAGCCATTGGTACCATAAAAAATTATTAGGTTCTAAATACAAGGATGCAATAGTTACCTTTTGCATAGTGGGCACCTGGTGTAGATCAAAGAATTGCTCCATATGAAAAATCCACGCGATTGGATCCTTTCCATCAAACTTTCTCATCTCAATCTTGGGGATAAAGTAATTTCTTTGACCTGAATTGAACCCATGATGTTGTAGTGAATCATCAACTTTTAAGGACTCCAACTTCCTACTCTCCAATTATTTTTCAATTTTCTCCAAATGTGATTGGAACAAGTCATGTTTTTCCTCCTTATCCTCTTCTTGAGTAGATAAATGAGGAATAAAGTTATTTTTATATCCTTCATCAATTCCTTCAAGTCTTGAAGATATTATTTACTAGTCATACATTTGAGATCCTCTTTAGTAGACATCTTCTTTTCCAATTTAGCAAAGTCATCAATTTTCACATTTCCTTTAATCGTATCTCTCAACTTGGACACTCTAAAAGAAATATCTTCCATTTCATCGTATGTCAGAGATGAATCCTCTTGGGGTTGAGTGGACTATGATTCTTTACACTTCATTTTGGTGGAATTTTGAACAATAAATATATATCACACACTAGGGTTTACCACAAATAGTCCTTCTAATAAAAGATGTTCAAATGCAAAATGGCATACCTTTTTCAAACATCGAATGGAAGACGTCTTAGGGACGGCTTGTAACTAAGTTAAAATTTTAATTTCAACTCCTATGGGTATGAAACACCTACCCGTAGTACCCTGATCTTTCCTCTTTCAAATATCATAGGTCTGACCTAATTTGGATGTGCCAAAACACAATTATTGTAAATCTCCCAAAGCTTCCTCTTTTTGGTCTACCCAGAAGAGCTCACTTGTACTATATGCCATGTGTCAAATAATTTGTTTCTATAGCTGAAATTTCTACCATAGATACCTTTGTCTGTATTCTTTCATATGCAATTTTATCACTCAATTTGGATCTTGGATGCCTCAGATATGACCATTTTCCCAAGAACACTTGTTTTATACTAGGTTTAGGACTAGTAAAACACCGTATATTTCTCCGCAATTATATCCAAAATTGTAATGGATTAGGATTTGAATTTTGGATTGGAGATAGTTAGGCCTGTTTTAGAAGTAGATTTTTAACCTCTATATTTGAATCATTGTAGAAAAACATTTATAGTGAAAGGTCCAAGATGACTCATTTTGCAAAATCCAGTCCCGAGGAAAGAGCTCTGATACCAAATGTTATGCAACCAAGTCCCACAAATAGAATAAAAAGAGAAAAAATAGACAATAAGAGAGTAATCCATGCATTAAAAATGAATAATAGAGATAAATATTAATCCTCTTCGAGGGAGAAACCTCCTTACACAATGTACTGAGTACACAAGACAAGATAAGATACTATCATGACTAAAATGGGAATATCTCCTTCCTATATATAGGAGACAAAGGTGTACAATAACAACTAATAGACCCATTAATAGACCCAAGATGACATAAATAATATGTAATGCACCACAATATAGGTAGTAATGCACCACACTATATGGTGTAATGTGTCATCATTAAGGGCTTAACAAACACCACCATAGGTACATCATTTGAAGGAACATGAGAGAGGATCTAAATACTTTGGACGAGGTATCTCATACCCTTAATAGAAAGAAAATAACTAGATAAGAAATTCCACCTCGCTAGCATATTCATTCCCTATCACAACACCTCTTCAAGCACAACATGCCCCTTACCTACATCAATTGAGTCCATTGAATGAAAAACTTAGGAAGCCACACCCTAAGAAATATTCTTAACCAACACCTTTAGGGAAGTCGACTTTTCCTCCACAAAACTTCCAAATAATCTTTTATTGTACATGTAACCTTTTCGAGGGTAGTCCTAAAGAAAATGGCATGCAAGGTGACAAAATCTGCACCTGAATTGAAATTTCTCATAGTCCAAATCCTAACGCCATTTTTTCTCATCAGAAACCAAGGAAGTTTTCTCTAGAAGAACCCCCTTAGTAGACATAAAACCAGAATATGAGGAATCCCCTCCCAAATTAGGTTCTTCTTAGAATATCTCTAAAATCCAACCATAGAATCTCCAATGGATTTGTAAACTATCATTGATATTCCAATGGATCTGTAAACTATCATTGATATTCCAATGGATCAGTTCATCACAATTCATATTACAACTTAATTCAATGTATTAATTTAATTCAATAAAATATTGAATACAATGGAACTGAAAGAGAAAAAACTAGAGAAACTAAGTACACAATCCATATAATAACATAAGATATACCTTGGAAAACCCCACTATGTGGAAAAACACATCTTCAAATGAGGAATATGCATTTCTCTTCCTATCATAATGCAAATACAGAGGGATGGTACTCCCTATGGAGTTACCTATAAATTTATGGACATAATGGTTGCTATAACATTTCCTATCTCCTTTATTCTTCTCTAATATCCAATCCCCAATGTTTTTTTCTCAACTATGGAATAATACAATGCATTAAAAGAATGGAACCCCCCTTCTTCTCCTTACGACCTGGTATCTAAGATAGAATGATAGTTGTCTCGAGTTAATTTTAAGGTTTTTGAATGCCTCAACCCTCTATTAGGTTTAGGGTTTTGGACCTTCTAGAGTGTTCTTTATTTTCCACATGTGTGCGAGAAATAATAGTTAATGTGGAATCTACTATGTACCATGGTGGTCAACTAGATAGGTCAATCTATGAGAGGCATAACTTCTTCATATGGACTCCAATTGAGGTGATTATTGCACTATTGGAAAGTTATTAGTGTTTATAATGAAAAAACACACTCAGTTTTTTTTCAAATGAAAATTGATGTTTAAAACCTCAAAATTGATTCAGAAGGTTTCAAACAATTTTTTGACCCTAAATCTCAAAGTGAGACATGCCCCTAAAATAGTCCCTACAAACCAATTCATACAATTTTTTGAGCCCAAAAGCTCCAAATAGATGACAAATTATATATTGATCCATTTCAGATCACACCTCCCCATTTTGGGTGGCTTTTTGGTCCCTAAATTATTTTACTGAATGAGGTGAGGAAATTTTTACTCTACCTTCTCCTTGGAGTACCATTTAGCATTGCTTGGAAGTTTTCCTTTCAACCCCATCTGCCAGAGTTCATATTGTCCCCACCTGGAAGTTCTATATTTCTTCTACAACACTATGTCTTATTATAACTCTTCCTAATCCTCTAGTTCTAAGTCATCTATAGTAGGTAATACTTGATCAGGTTCCTTATCTAACATGGAAGGTTCATAGAGTTTTAGATTTTCCACATTCACTATGGAGTAAATACACATGTATGGTGGTAGGCTGAGTCTGTAGACATTGTCTGCCACCTTCTCCAATACCTTAAAAGGGAAATACCTTATATCCTTTATTTTCTTACAATGACCCTGTAGTCCTTCCTTTTTTAGGTGTACCATACTATGCCTCCTACTTTAAACTATTTTTCAACCCTATGTTGCACATGTCTTACCTTGTACTTTTCATGTGACTTCTTTAGTTCCTCTTGTATGGGTAAATGGATTTTCCTATTCTTATCATTGAATTTTTCATCTCTTAGTACTTCACTTGTTATGTCTTCCCGCACTCTCGTTTTTTGTCCATAAACAACATCTAGAGGTGAAGGTGGAAAGTATCCAAAACAAGTTTCAAAAGAGGAATTTCTAATGGAAGTGTGGTTTGTTATGTTATAAGAGTGTTGGATGTAAATCAAATTTTCATCCTAAGTATTTATATGCTTTTGATTTTCACCCCTCAAAAGTCTTACCAAAGTCCTACTGGATACTTTTTTCTATCCATCTGTCGATGGATGGAATGTTGTAGATCTCTTCAACTTAGTGCCCATATTTTCCAAAGTGTAGTCCAAAATGTATTGAGAAATATGGTATCCCTACCTGATATGATGCTCCTTGGTATCCCAAAGTGTACTTAGACCCATTCAAAGAACAAGTTTGTTGCTTCTTGTCCTTTGATGGGTTTTTACAGAGTATAATATTGCACATATTGTTGAATCTGTCAACTAACACAAATAAATGGTCATATCCCTTCCTAATGGTTGGAATACCATCCACAAAATAAATGGAGATTATCTCCCATGGTCTCATAAGAACAATTAAGGGATGATATAGACCTTACTTTCTATTTGTTGATGTATATGTAACTTCGGAATGTATTCTTCTATATATTTCATATATTGTAACCCGATGTTTATTCCGGGATGTTTCTATTATGTATTTGAGTCATGTGGTCATGCCCCGATGTTCCGATCGAGAGGATTAATAATGTAAACAAGTCATATCAAGTCATTAGGTAAGTCCCCACAGTTTAGGGGCACTTGAGTTATTATACACTAATTAAGGTGTAGGCTCGAGTAGTAATTATTAGGTTGAGTGAACTTCAAGTCAACGGAAGAATATAAATAGAGAGTGAGAGTCTCTCTATTTATCACTTGTGACTTAGCTCTCTTGCTCTCTCAAGTGTGGCGCACTTTTGGAGAAGGAAATTCTTGGGCTTGACAGAAGACAGAAGGCTGCTGTTGTGAAGGGAGGTCATCTTACTATTTTGGGATCACATCTTGTGGTGATACTATCTTAGAGGAAGTTGAGGGGTTTTCTCCATTTATGGTTTCCCCTCCTAAAATATTTGTGTCTCGTGTCTCTTGTGATGTGCTTATGTGATTGCTGTGCTTGTTATTCTCTCAGTGAAAAGATCTTATCATAATGCTAGCTTAAATGTTGAAAAACTAACACTATTATTAGACTTACTTGTACAACAAAGTATTCATCCTATGATAAACCAAGATACATCTTCTTACATTGTAGTCTAGTAAGCATACCTATGTAAATTTGCAACTATCTTCACTAAACCCAAATGTCGTCCAACATTGAAGGTGTGTTCCTCTCTTATAAACTACAATATTTTTCCTTAAGGGACAACAAGCTTATCTAGTTTGTAGAGCAACCCATCCTAGAGATGATAGTGATCCTTGTTAGCACCTTCTTCCACAATGGAATCTGCCTTGTAGATTCTAAAATACTTCCTTGAAGTCCTCATATTCGGTGTGTTCCTCCTTGTGTACATCATGGGTGAAAGGATCAATATACATAATATTTCCCAAAGCTGTAATCTTGGTTTTAGGTGGTATTGTGAGTATGTTTTCTAGCTTGTTTGTTCTGGCCTTCTTATACTTGACGATTAGATGCAATTGTTGTAATAATCCCATCCACTTATAATGTCTATTCTTTTGTAGCTTACTCTGGGACTACAAATATTGCAGTGGCTGGTGATCAATGTGAATGATGGTATCCTTTCCCATTAGATAGTGCTTCAACTTGTTAACAACTTGAACTAAGGAATATAGTTACTTATCATAGGTATAGTAGTTTAGGAATTCCCCATGAAACATTTCAGAATGATAACATACTTTCCTCCCTCATTGCATCAAAACTATTCCAATAGCATACCCACTTGCATTTATCTCCAATTTGAAAGGATTCTTCAAATTGGGGAGTGTGAGAATTGGTGCATGCATGATCTTTCTCTTGATCTCTTCAAAGTATTTATGTTGGTTCTTTCCCCATTGGAACCGCTTGTCGTTGGTTGTTATGGCATGGAGAGGCACAACCATATCTGAAAAGGAAGCTATGAAGTTCCATAGGTATTGTTCTGGCCCCATAATGCTCCTAACTTCAGCGGAATTGGTTGGAGTAGGCCACTTAGTGATTTCTTCCATCTTCGTAGGATCAATATTAAGTTCTCCTCCACCAATCACATACCCCAAATACACCAAGGTATATTGGACAAATTCACATTTCTTTAGATTTTACATCAACTGGTGTTTTTTCAAGGTATCCAATGCCTACTTGAGATGTGGGATATGCTCTTCCTATGTAGCACTATAAGCCAATATGTCATCTAGATATACTAAAAAGAATGAATCTAAGAAAGAGCATAATACATCATTCATTAAATGCATTAATGTAGCTATTGCATTACATAAACCAAACAACATTAATAGCCATTCATATAGACTTGTAGTTTTGAAGGCATCATTCCAAGTGTATTCTTAATTCATTCGCACCTAGTGGTATCTCGATTTGAGATCCAACTTGGTGAAGTACTTGGCATGTTGCAACTGGTCCAATAGATCATTGATCCTCTAGTGCAACTAAAACATGATTTCTATCTCTCAGGATATTTTGTTGGCTTCTTTTTTGGGTCGTTTTTATCTTATGATTTCTCCTTAGATCCAAAATCTAAGTTAAAAACCTCTAAAAATCCTGAAAGGTTTGAAATTTCTCTCCAAAGAAACCATGATGATTGACATATTCCATGAGATATCAATTACTTGTATTTTGGTGTTTAAAATTGTTTCTCATAATCATTCGCCGCTCCTTGAACAGACTCGTTCGCCATGGCTTGGGTTTGAAGACTTTTTTTCAGCAACTATTGGATCTTGTGATTACCCACAAAACCCAAAAGAAAAACTTCTTTAATACCAATACGATCCATAAACTTCCATGGATATTCCACTATATCAATTCGTCACAATGGATGTTACAACTTAATTTACTGTGTTAATTTAATTCCATAAAACCAGCGTAGATCCAAATCCTAGGCTCTATCAGGAGCCGAGAGGGATCAAATCTCCCGTGATGCAAACCTCCTTGAGTGCAATACCTGAGAAGAGGTGCAAGAGGTTTGCACCTTGGGAAATTTGATCCCTCTTTGCTCTTGATAAAGCCTAGGATTTGGATCTACGCTGGTGTAAATCAAGCTCACCTTATTTGCTGCCATTGCAGAGTACCGTAAGGTCTTCACCATGTCTCTGTGTCACATCCCAAAAGAAAATTCTGCAAGAAAGCTAAAAAATATCTATAACATTTCATGTCGCGTCGTTGGTGAATATTCGCATACTAAAACTAATTTCATGTCACGTCGTCGGTGAATATTCGCATTCTAAAACGAATTTATGTTGAACTGTTGTACAATCAAATCAAGAAACCGCAATACCTCTATCTTTGTAACTTTACAAAAGCGGATACATTATATAATATTATATATATACCACTTTCTCGAAAAGAAGTTTTGACAGTATTGACAACATTGGAATATGTCTAAGTTACTCTTGCTAGCCCACACGATTATCGGATGGCCACTGGCTTCATGTACAAAATTGATATCCTCTACTGCCCCCACACAATCTGATTGATCGGATCGATGGCTGGCTGCAGTGGAATAGGTTGTCGATTCTGGAGGACGGACATTATTAGTTTGTGTAATGTCACTCAATTTACCATCTAATGATAACAGTTATGCTATCTTTTCTATAAAGATTCAATATTCGCCCCGCCCATTTCATTCCCATTCTGTACTATCAGATTCTTTTTAAGAATTCTCTACATGATGTCCTCCAAGCCGAAGCTCATGTTCTTGATCGTCCTCTCACTTCAACTCTCTTCAATATTGTCTGAACAGAATGACCATAAGATTAATGGAATATCCATGACCCTTCAGAAGATGAAGATCAAGTCTAGAAAGGATATCAGCGTCGAGGAGCCTCTGTACTATCCCACTGACTTCATAGAGTATTACATAAAAATATCGGTGAGAAATCCTGCACATGATCTTTTGCTCCTCATGGACACGGGGAGTAGTTTGGTGTGGGCACCCTGCACCACAAATTATACATGTTATAAGAACTGCCCTGGATTCAGCATGGTTTTTCTTCCGAACAAATCATCTTCTGCTATGCGTGTAAAGTGTGCGGATCCGAAGTGCAAAGACCTGTTTGGAAGAAGCCACAACTGCTCAGGGATTTCTCCAGACTATGTCCTTCATTACGTCTCGGGAAACACCACAGGGCATCTTCTCACGGAGACCTTAACTTTGCCATTGGAAGGAGGAGGCATACAAGGAATAAAGAACTTCGGAATCAGATGTTCGCTGGTTTCGTCCGGCTTCGCTGGTATTACAGGATTTGGCAGAGGAGGTTTGTCTATGCCTTCCCAGCTTAGTCCTCTTCGTGGCGATATATTCGCTTATTGCCTTGACGATCTAAACAATAGCAGCATGATAGCGCTCGGAGACATGGCGGTCCACAAGCACATCCCTTTGTCTTACACTCCCTTTCTAAATAATTCAGGAGCATATTCTGCTGCGTACAGCGAGTTCTATTACATTGGACTCGAAGGACTCACTATTGGTGGGAAACAGTTGAGGGAGTCCTCTAATTTTTGGACATTTGACGGTGAAGGCAATGGCGGAACCATAATAGATTCAGGCACTTCTTACAGCTCCTTTCCCGAAACAATCTATAAGCAGCTTGTAGCTGAGTTTGCTTCTCAGATTGAATACACAAGAGTTTATGCAGAAGGCTACGAATTATGTTACAATGTTTCTGGTGTGAACGTTACGAATATTGAGTTGCCTCGGTTTGTATTCGAATTGAAGGGTGGCTCAGACATGATACTTCCTGGTGAGAATAGTTTCATTGTGGCTAGCACTGATAATTTCCTTGCACGAACTTCTGACACAATCTGCTTGGCAATAATGAATGCTGGAACCAGTAACATCAAAATTGAAATCCATAATGGAAAATGACAGTTCACAAATATCTTCACGGAGTTGAAAGAAAAACCCTAAACTGGAGCATGGCCGTTAAAGATA
>LPNX010539144.1:172737-193441 GCA_001517045.1 Pseudotsuga menziesii | reverse complement strand
CCTCCCATGACAGATATGAGTGCTGGCCATTCTATCGAGTAGGACAGATGTAAGGGCAACTGCCATTCTAGGAATGGAGGCACCTGGTCAGTTACCAGGAATACTCAGTCAGTTGTGCAAATGAGCATGTAATCAGTCCTGGGAGATTTGCAGATGGTCTTTCGAGGTTTTGCCTATGGCATGTAATTCGGTGCCCTGGGGCATCTGGAAAATGCTCTTTCGAAGTTTTGCTCTGGGATGGCATGTAATCAGCCCTGGGAGATCCTATAGGTTGGGCTGTGTGCCCGTAATCAGTCCTGGGATGCTCTTGCGAGGTTTTTCCATGACCACATGTAATCAGCCCTGGGAGATCCTATAGGTTGGGCTGTGTGCCCGTAATCAGTCCTGGGATGCTCTTGCGAGGTTTTTCCATGACCACATGTAATCAGCCCTGGGAGATCCTATAGGTTGGGCTATGTGCCCGTAATCAGTCCTGGGATGCTCTTGTGAGGTTTTGTGGTGAGGCCACATGTNAAGGCGTAAGCTCATTGAAAGCTAGGTTACGCATATTGAAAGCTAGGCTAAACGTATTGAAAGCCAGTTCTGTCTGTAGCTATTTATATAGTTGTTGTTGTTTTTTTTCTTCGCCGACATAACATTGTAACGTTACTTCTATTTTTTTTTAATAGCCAACATAACATTATGTAACGTTATGTAACGTTACAACGTTACGTAACGCTACAATGTTACGTAACGTTACAAGATCTACCCCATACTGGGCTGTAGAGAGCCTCTCGGCTCAATAATGAATAAATTGGAATTGAAAGAGAAATAAGTAGAGAGAATAAGTACACAATTTACACAATAAAAATATATATCTTGGGAAAACCCACTATGGGGGAAAACCTATCCACAAATGAGAACTATGCCTTGCTCTTCATATCACATTGCAAATACAAAGGAAATGCTACTCTTTATGGAGTTACCTATGACTTTACAACCATAATGGCTATTACATGATCTCCTATATCCTCTTTACCGCTATAATATCCAATCCCTAGTGTTTTTTTCTCAAATATGGAACAATAAAATACACCAAAATATTGGAACCCCCTTCTTCTCCTAATGACCAAGAATTTAACATATCCTAATAGACGTCTAGGGTTAATTTTAGGGTTTTTGCATGCCCCAACTCCTAATCAAGGTTAGAGTTTTGTACCTTCTAGAATGTTCTTGAAATTCCACACATGATTGGCTCCATATGTGTGAGAAATGAGAGTTGACATGGAATCCAGTCGGTACCATGGTGGTAAACTAGATATATCAGCTTGTGGGAGACACAACTTCTTCATTTGTATTCCAATTGAGGTGATTCTTGCACCGATGGAAAGTTATTAGTTTATATAATGAAAAAAAACCTCTAGTTCCTTTTCAGGTGAAAAATGAAATTTAAAACCTCAAAATGGACCTAGAATGCTTTAGATGGTTTTTTTCCCACACATATTAAAGTAAGACCTACCCCTTAAATGGTCCCTACAATCCAATTCATCCAATCTTGTGAACCTGAAATCTCCAAATAGGCGAAAATTATATATTTATCCATTTCAAGTCATTAATGGCCTTTAGCACCTTTAGGAAACAAAGTTGGGGAGGAATACCAACAAGTTGATCCCATTAAAGTTTAAGAATCTTGTTGGTGTAAGAGGAGCCAAAATTCTCTATCCAAGGAACCAAAACCAATACCACATCTCTAAAAACCCACAAACCCCTTAGAAAAACCACCATTTGATCCTCCGAAGAATAAAAAAGAAAAGAGAAAAAACCTTGTTTGAGAGGTGACATCTTCAACTTGTGAGAGAGAAGATTACCCCATGTCACAACAAGCTCATCTCTTAAATTCTGAAGCGTTATCCTCCTCCCACAAAAATACCTTTATAATTTTTTATCCCTCATCAATTCAAACCCATACATAATCCAATAAAAGGGGAATTCAACTTCGCAGTTTCCCATCCTAACCCAAATGCAGTAATTCACCCCATACATGGAAGCCCCAAAAGGTCCACCATTCACCACCCCATAGCCTCTTCCTCACAACGAACATCTTCCTCCACCGCAACAAGATCCATCCTCCTGACAAAAAACACGACCTCATCCAAGGAAGCCCTAAACCCCTTCACGACCATTTTAGAAGAAATCCTCTCCATCCTCAAGGGCTGTTTGAATCATTCACCCACTATTTCATTAGACATGTTTATGTATATGTATATATCATATGATTCTATGTTATAACTATATAATACACATTTCATTAAAATTTGATTGTTTTGATTAAAAAACATTAAAAAAAATTAAATAATATTTACTATTTATTTAAATTAACATTATTATGTCCTCGACATATAGTACTTAGTCGAGGACATTAGTTCAACAATAAGGAGATTAATTTTTCCTTAGAATATGATTTTAACATTTTTATTTAGAGTTTGTATTAATATTTTTTTAAAAGCACATTTATTAATCTCTTGTTGGTTACTAGAGAGGTTGACATATACCTCATTTTGTGTTTCCCAACCCCCGACAACGGGCAAACATCAACTAAATTTAATGTCTCGGGGATGATGGCCATTGAAATTTGTAATGAGAGCTAATTGTCATGGGACAATTCTTCCTATCAATCGGTCATTAATAAATATGAGTGCAGCCAGACATTGTGGGGCTTGCTTGGCCTAGGACTATATGCAACCGGAGTGGTTAATGAGTTTGGCCCCCATAAAAGAAATATTGTTGAGTGTATCCTTTCCCTGTCCTTTGTTCAAACCACGTCGAATCGTCGAGTGAATCGTCGAGTTTTGTTCTACACTTTCATTGCCATTTCCACGACCCTCGTTCACATCTGTGCTCTAGGTTTTTTATACTGTCTATTGGTAAAATGGATTGATCTGAATGTTCTGCGCATAGGATTTGTGAAGAGGAACAAGAAAATTCTAAAGGCAGCCGTGAAACCCAACACGAGAGCAGTGCGGTTTGACATTCAATTGATGAATGATCCCAAATCATATTATATTTCTAATATGGTTTCTATTTCAAGCTATCACTATTTCTCTTCCCAAAAAAATCGTATAAACTCAAATTCACAAAACATTCTAACACATCTTTTAACAAACAAAAAAAATTGTTAATTACAACTAGTAGCTAAAATTTAAATTCCAATTTATTCTTATGCACGATAGATAGTGGGTTCATTTATGGCCTCACACAAATCATCCTACATACAATTCCACAAAGTACTACTTTTAGCATATTCAAAACCTTAAATGTGTAAAGAAATAGTAATTTTTAAATAGCTCACAACCAACATGTGAAAAAATAAATAAACTAGCATACCCCCAAAGAAGGGTAAATGAAACACCGAAAAGAATTTCAGTATGTCTAAAATGAAAGAAAGTTATGTGTATGTAGATAATGTAAGTTTGTGTTAAACTAAAGTATAGTGAAAATACTAATAAACAATAAATAGGAACCCATGCAATAGATAGAAACCAATGTAATCTATGGCAAGTGAAATGAAATGTCCATTAATTTTGTCATCAGAGAAATTTTAGATATGTAATATAATTATTGTTATCAAGTTTGACTCTAATCATATTGGAAAGTAACATTGGTATTTTAATTTGGTGCGAGGAATGTAGGGACTAAGGGATGCAATTTTAAGTGTGAAAGGAATACAGAATGAAGGCGTACCTCTTCTTTTTTGTGAAGTGTGACATATAAAGTGTATTTCATCTTTGCATAGTGGTTGAAGGAGAATAACCTTACCTTACCCTGTTAGTTTCTCTCTTCATCTCCTTCAAATAAACTTTGTATATAAATTACCAATTGAATAACCTTACATTATGAAAGAATTACCAATCATGCCATTAAAATGAAACACTCGAAAAGAACAAATAATCAACAAAAGTTTATGAATTAATTTTCTGGGGACTGAATTAATTTGTATGTCTTAGTCCCTTTTGGAACTTTAGCTAGCTGGAGAAAAAAGGTGGCTTGTCACATTTGTTGATGTGAGTTCTTCTGTATGGCATGAAAGCTGGCCATTTTCTGCATTCACTTTTGGATTTATTCTGGATGGTGAAAGGACTCGAAGTTGTTGGATGTTTGAGCATTGAGGTAAACTTAAGTTGCATGTCTGGTGACTAAATTATTGGAAATAGGTTCACTTTTTATTCAAGTTTTTGTAAGGAAACATGGTTTCTCATTTCCTTCAAAGTTACATTGGAAAGGAGAAATTCTGCTTTTTCTTTAGTCATCTAGCTAGGAAATCCATTACATGATTGATTCATTGTTCCAACAATTGTTGAATCTTTCCATGCCAGTTATGGATTAAGTTCTTAGGATTATGGTATTCAGACAACGTTTTAAAATTTAAAGCTGGAATACCCTCTTATTGGAAACCTTGACAGGATCATAGATATATTATACACCGAAAGCAGAATCTTCAGTCCAGGGGTAGTTCGTCACTGTGTTGAAAAGTGTTGAAGTTAGTGATTCCAGTTATGGATTCTAATCAACATGCTTTGGATACAGTTATGGAAGCCTCAATACCTTCCCATTGAAGGCCTTAACTGGATCTAAAACAAAAAAATCCAAGAGATGGACATTTTTTGTGACTTAACTTCATTTGATCTTAAGATAAAATGATGACTTCCATTATACTTGGGTTATATAGGTGGAAGTTGTGTTATTGATTTTTCCCTATTTCCTTATCAGTATTGAGCATATCTTTGATGTTGTGAGATCATTTCTAAAAGAGGTTAACAGATCTATAGCCATGATGTCAAATTCAAGGAATTCTATTACACCTCTATATGTATTGTTTGATCTACGTGTTATGATATAAGTAGTTGAACATGGATGTAATTAACAATTTAGCTATGAAATTGTAGACAGGGACAGTGGTGCTCAAAGTTCTTAGCACTTTTTTCTAGCTATCTACCTGTCACTTCAAGAATGAATAGAACTGCATTCTAAGTTGTTGAAGGTGCAGAGTTTTCACCATTGGACATTATTCATTATACAAATGGTCTCTCACAGGAAGAATGGTACCGTAGATAGAAAATTTTGTTCTTTTTTTTGGATCAAGGGTGATCTAAGCAAGACCATTAGATGCTACAAGAAAATAAAATAAATTCTACGCAACAAACTTTTGGTTTGGATTCCTTTAGATGCTTTATCTTTGTAGTCAAACTCAATATTTTTCATGGTTCTTGGTTTTCCTAAACTAGGGAGTGGTTTTGTAGATTGGACTCCGGGGGTGCGACCCAACTTCTATATTTAGTTGTACTGTGCAATTATTAGTATAAGGACATGAGCTAATGTGTTGAACTCCAGCCTTGGAGACTATTGCTTTACTTGGAAGAAAAGTGGCCAACTATTCAGAATAATTCTCTTAGTGTGTTTTATCCTTTTTTACAGGCTTACCCTCTCCCATGGCATGCTTGCATGGAAAATAGTAAAGAAGAATAGACAGATGATTACTCATACCTTTATGTGTTGTTTGAATGTGATTTTACAAATTACATCAGGCATTCTTTGTGGTCATCCATTGTTTTTAGGTGATGGCTTTCTTTTTGTAATTTAGATAATTTACTACATCCACTATCTAGGTAAGAAAACGGTAAGATTTTGTCCATTCTTTTTAATGTTGTTCTTTGGTGTCTTACAAGATTATTAGTGTACCACATTTATTAGGGTTGCGACGTTATCTACATGCTCCCTTATCAACCATGCCCAAAATGGCATGCACAATTTACATTATACAAAATCACAATGTCTAGGCAATTTTTCCCTTCTCATCTCAGTATGAAAAGAAGTCAACATAACAAACTTGAATTTCTATAACTAAGCATTACATAAAGGAAGAAATTCTTATTTCCAAATGGAACAATGGGAGTGTGGCTGTTGCTCACTGCATTGCAAATTTATGGTCATTGCAAAATAGGGCACAAAGGTTGGTTACTAACCAACAATTCATGCCATTTATAGCTCTATAAGGAAATCTAAGCACTCTGGAAATAATAAAACACAACTTCAAAGCAATACCCTTTTTATTATAGATTAAGAATTTTCTTCAATTGGAGTTTAGACGAGAAAACCACAAAACTTGTTAGCAAAATATCTTAAATTGGCAAAGCAGGGTAATGAGAAACATTCAATCTTCGGAAGTGAAACTCTTATGAAGTTTTCCATGGCATACCTAAGCTAGAAAGGTTCTTGGTTTAAGTTGTAGATAACATCCAGCTCTTTGATTGAAAAAAAACACAGTTTCAAGCTACGAACTTTGGCAGTTCTTGGGGTTCACTCTCTACTTTCATCCTACCATCTGGAAACATTAGTAGCAAGGTATAGATTCTTTTAAGAAAGAGTAGAATGGTATGCCTCCCTACTCACCATGCACTTTGTACATCAATTTGGAAACTATTCTTTCATTTGTCAAGTAGAAAATGCAGTGATTCCATTAATGAAAATCCATAATCTATTGCCAACTCTACAGATTGGTATAAACGTGCCTGTTCTTTCATTGCAAATTCATTTCCAAATTCCCCGTGAATTGGAAGCAAGGCATATTATCTATTTGAAAGGCTAGAGTTGATCTCTAACCTCACCAATTCTTTAACTTCATCATTGACATTCTGTTAGCTTTTTCATTACCGCTTAAACACAATGGCATTTGTGTCTAGTGGTTCTTCTTGCAGATCTGAACCCAAAAAATTTGTTTCACTCTAGCTCTTAGACCATGAATAAAACTACTTTAAGGCAGTGATGACCGAAGAGAAGATCCTTGACATTTCAATTTTCTTGAGAGATTTAATGCTTCCTCATATTTTCTTGCTTTGTTAAGGTATACAATGAGAACATCAAATATGCAAGTATCAACCATAATGCCCTTATCAACCATGCTTTGCAACACCTTTGCAAATTCATTCACATAGCCCTCTTTGTTAAGGTATCCAATGGAAACATCAAATATGGAAGTGTCAACCATAATTCCCTTATCAACCATGCTCTGCATAACCTTTCTAGCTTCATTCACATAGCCATTGTTGCATATCCTGTGTAAAAGAATGGAGCAAGGATCAATATCAACAGCACAACCCATCTTTTCCATGACATGGTGTCAACTTAAGGCGTCAGAAAACCTATCCACGAACCACATTCCCTTTATCAATGTATTGAATGCTAGGCCATTTGGCTTAATACCACTTTCAAGCATGTTACTTAATAGTTTTTTAGCTTCATCTATATTATTGGATCTAAGAAGAGAAATCACAAACAAGTTATGACTTTGATCCTTTGTAATATGCCCTTCCTCAATCATTTTATCCATAAGTTCATATGGTTCATTTTCTTTCCCTGTAAACAAAGGAATTTTTTCAGCATATTATACATAACTTTGTTTGGGGAACATCCACATGTAATCATTCTATCCAAAACCTCAAAATCCTCCTTGATTCTACCTCCTTCACAGAAGCTTTGAATCAAAGTTGTGTATGTCACAACATTAGGGGCACATTGTTTCTCTAGCATCTTTTCTAAGATCTCTAAATCCTTCTCTGGGCTTCTAGCCTTGCAAGTGCCATTTAATAGAATAGTATATGTGACTACATTCGGAATACAACAATGATTTTTCATCTCATGTACAAGCCTCTAAGAATCCTCTATCTGACCCAAATCACAAAATCCCTTTATAAGTGCACTGTAAGTAATAATAGATCAGGAGAAAGACCCCATTCATATATCCTCTTTAGCATGGCCTCTGCCATATCCATACACTTTGCTTCAGTGAGAAGATGGATAAGAGAGTTATAGATAGGTGTATATGGCCTACAATTGAAATCTTTCATATGGTATAGTAATTCTTGTGCCTGCTCTGCTAAACTAGCCTCCCTGCAGAGATTAAATATGATTTTTAATGTTCTAACTGACACAACACAACTTTCTCTCTTCAAGTATTCCAAGACCTGTAACAACATATTGGGTTGCTGAGTAACACCTAAAGCTTCATACGCTATCTGTAATATCAAATGGTAATACATGCAACTAGGTTGTTGTCCATCCCAAATGAAGAATATGAGACCCAACATTGCTCATCATTGTTAGCACTGCTATCTCAAATACACCGGCTATGTCCATAAACAGTCCAATCTTCCTGGGTGAATTTGTGGATGGAGAAAAGTTGAGATTGATACCCAAGTGCAGTCATAGATTCCATATGGAATGCATAGATCAATGCCTCTTCTCAAATTCTTCATGTCGTGTGTGTAGGCATTGTCTGAATCTCCATAGAGAGAACATAAGGGGCACATGAGGCGTTGTAATTGTTGAATCCTTCGAATAAAACAACGTCATGCATGTATTGATCATATACTAGACCAACATGGATTCAACTCAAGCAATTGGCTGAGTGATAGACTCTGCGCATTGAAGCCTAGGAAATAACTCCTCTGGACAATGGTGTTACGATTTTGTCCTTGTCTCCTAGTCTATCCCCCTTTCTAAAATTGAAAGCTCAATTGACTCACCACTGAAATGTGGGCTACTTGTCCAAAGAAACAAAGACAAGGTCAACCTCATCTCGCATCATGGAAGAGATGCAAGCGTACAAATATCTAGGAAGATCTGCATCATAATTCAGCCAAACCATAGCGCTCCACTGGTGATCAACATATAGTGTCAGTGCCCATTTTTCCTAATTCTTGCATTCCTTCATAAGATCTTAAGCCGAAAGGAACAAAATGAATGCCTTGTAGAGCGTTTTATATTTTCCATTGTTGGCTGACAAGAATTTATTGGAATATACCCCCGTATCTTCTATGGAAATGGAGCACAATCGACAATCTAATTCCTATAACCTGAACAAGGCCAAACTTGACTTCGATCTAGTCGTCACTTCCATCACTTTGTTCAACACTATTGTCTGTGCGTTAGGACTCAACTGGTTACTCAAGTGCGTGCTACGATGTAATAGCTCGGTGGTGCTCCAGGCATCATGATCTTGATCTCAGAAGAGAAGCATTTAAAACTATTTTCTTGATCTAAGAAGAGACACGAGGAGGATCCTCATATGCCGTTGACAGACGATGAAACCTTGAGAGGACCAGGTCCCTTGAATAAAACCTTGAATATAATAAAAACCAACAAGCATGCCCAAATAATAAATAAACAAAATGCACAAAGTATTTGAACACATCCTTTCCACCACAGATTTTGTTTGCAAGTGGTTGTCACCTATCATAAATAGTGTTCTTCATGATATCCAAAGATAAGAACATTGTTTCCAGGATTGGCGAATTGTCTTACCTTTGTCTTACACGACCTCAAGGTGTTGTTAAAAAATAAAGGCAACAATATGATTATTATTGACCATACCATTTTTTATCATATGGCCATTGATATAAACTTACCTCTAAACTAGGGGCACGTTTGGTTAGAATATATATATAAATCAATAATAATATGGACATTAGATATTTTTTTGTTGGTTCATAAGAGTAGAGTTAATGTTGGAATTGTTGGTGTATCTCACCCTGAGGAATATGGATTAATTTTCAATTCAAGATCATGTGTTTGGTTGGTTAGTTATATCTAGTAAACGTTCCATTGTTTTGTTTTTTAGTTTTTTATAATACTTTCACGAATTTGATAATTTATTTTTAAAAAATTTCAAAATCTCAAAAACACAGTTTAAACTTGTCTAATTCTGGCTGCTCCTAAAGCTATCCAATATTGTTCTACTTGACGATATAGTATTTCATAGTGGATCCAACATTGTTGATTGAAAATGTAATACTGAGCCGAGTAGCTAAAATAGGTAACAACAAACTAAATCAAGGTGGAAAAGGAGGTGTAGGAATATTTAACGTGCAACCCTGTCATGCCATGCCATGCCAATTTGGCGTATTTTATCTCTGAGGTAGAAGTTAAAAAATATTTTATACAAATAGATGAATGGCTACATTGTAACAATGGCATAATATTTTGTTGTTTTCTTTGTTTTCAAAGAATAATTTATTTATATTAGAGTAGAGGAGATCACACAAGCATTCTTCCAAGAGGATCCATTTAACTAACCCTATTTAATTCCCAACCAGATTGGGAAAGAAAGGGTCCTTAAAAAACATACCCTCCCTTGATTAACCTGAGTCAGCTTGGTCCCTATTCTGATTTCATCTCTTCTTGATTTTCGTGTTCTCCTTCAGGGTAAGGTTTGGTTTTTCCTCAAATTCATATTACTATACATGGCATTACTTGAGCACCTTTAGTCAGACCGAGAGGTCCATGCTCTTCTTCAGTATTTTGGATTATGTGAAAATAAAGTTTGGGAGTTTAGCAGTACATATGATTAATGGGGCAGTAACCCTGTTTTTCAAATTGAACCCAACATTAGAACTTGTGGTGCTTTATGCTTTTAGGATGGGTATGATATTTATAATGTTGATTGTGATTCCTTTATTGGATTTCACAACGGGGACACTCATCTAGGAGATTGTGATGCCTGTGATGGAGGCACTAAATGGACATCTCCTCCCTACATAATAGTGTCTCAATGGACTCCTTACATCGTTTGTGGGCTTCTTGATAATGTTGGAATGCCTTAATACCGATCTTACCATTTATGTTAACCGTGTACACTCAAGAATTTATCGAAACAAGATGATCAAGACTTTGTCCCACTACTCCAGGATGATCATATCTATGCCCAAATACAAATATGAGTGCTTAAGAAGATATGATTATGTAAATATGAATGCTTCTACTTAATGCTCTATTTGTTTGGGGTGTATTATGGAAGTATGCATTTGTGAATGCTTCTACTTCTACTTCATGAATTTGATGATGGGAAGGGTTATCATCGCTACCGTCTCAGATCAAGAAGATGGGAAAGTTTAGAGGTTGATGTGCCTAACCTTCGTGGATTCAAAACTATTAGATAATAAATATTGAAAATTAGGGATGAGGGGATGAAAATCACATGTCTATTGTTGAGGAGAGTGCACATCTAAAGGTCCAAGAGGGAAAAAAGTTCTCTACCATGGTGGTCCTCAGAGTGGGCTAACCTCTAGGACAATGTTCTTATTAATTATCTTATCTCTATACCATTAGAGGAAATTTGGGGTCTAAAATGGGCCTTATAAGAAAACGTGCCAAAATAAGTTTTTGTGAGTTGGAATTCAAGAACCAATAGAATTTCAATAAAATAAGTCAACCATAATGGTTGAATTAACATATTTGTCATTAAAAAAAACTACTTTTTTTGTTCGTATTTTCGACATATCTCCTTGTGTTTTTACTCAAATTTCGATTGGGAGAGCTCGTTGGATGTGGAATTTGATTCTGCATCCAACGAGTACCCACACTGCATACTTTTGATGGGCCCCGCTACCCCAAAAACAAGAAATACCTGAAAAAACGTGATGATGACATCATCATCACATTTTTCAGGTATTTCTTGTTTTTAGGGTAGCGGGGCCCATCAAAAGTATGCAGTATGGATACTCGTTGGATGCGGAATCAAATTCCGCATCCAATGAGCTCTCCCAATCGAAATTTGAGTAAAAACACAGGAAGATATGTCGAAAATACGAACACAAAAAGTGGTTTTTTTCTTTCTTCCCCCAAAATTAATCAATATTATTTTATTATTTTAACTATTATTTTATTATTTTCCTTAGGAGGCCCATTTTAGACCCCAAAATTCCTCTAATGCTATCAGGGGATAGATAACCCTTCAAATAAATAAGCTATGAGGAGGCTTCTTCAAACCCAAAATATGGATATTTTTCTATTGAAGGAAACCATAGTTGTATTTGTGGTGATTTGGTAAAAATTTTAGTCAGCTAGGATTTCATTTATAGTGATTCAAAAGGTAGATATGGAGGTATTTTATCTAGATGTAAGATAATATGTATAACCTATTCTAATGCCTGTGCCTTTGATTCATGGATCAAAATGACTATCAAAGCAAAGGATTAGGAGAAGGTATTCATTATTATTAATATTTATTGTCCTTATTCTAATATGGCATCATATTGGAATTGATTTTTCAAGTCCAATATTTTAGACCATTCTTTCTATGTTGTGGGTGGGGTGATTTAAATTTTGCATTGGGAAATTAATAAATATGGGGTGGAAATATTGTAGTGGACCCTCTTGTAGACTTTTTCAAAAACCATTTAGAGGAGAGTAGAATTCTTGACACAAGGACTGCTAAAGTTAGACCTACTTGGAGGAATAAAAAGGTTGGATAAGGAAGAATATCTAGAGGCTAGATACTTTTTTGGTGTCATCAATATTCGCGAATGTATGTATGAGTTTCAAATATTGGATCAAAATGGGTGGTGATTCTGATCACTATCCTATAAATTTAGAGTTTGACACTAGGGGAGAGAAGCAACATATTCATTTTAAGTTTAATTATGGGTGGATGGAAAATAAGACTTTTGTTCAATTAGTAAAATCACTTTGAAGGCCATATGAAGAGAACCACAGAGAATATCATGCCTTTTAGTTTTCTTATAAACCACTAACCCCAAGGAATTTAAACATGTTTTAGTATCCTAGGCACATGAAAGGAAAGTTAGAAATGACAAGGTCTTTATTAAAGTGCAAATATCCTTTAAGGACCTATATTTTCAGGATTTTGTGGGTTATACAAGTAAAGATCATGAAGAGGAAATTGTTTCCTTGGAATTAAATAAGAGAAGAATGCTAGTAGAGGAAGAAACATATCAGAGAGTTAAAATCAGGGCCACGTGAATGGAAAAGGGAGATGATAATACCAAATTATTTCATCATATGGAAAACCATAAGATGAAAATAAATATAATATAGAGAATTGAAGGAAATGATGGAAGTGTGGTTTCAATACATAAGGACATGACCTGAGAAGGTCCTATCCTTGAAGAAAATGTGGATATTTGTATTAATTAAATTTATCCTTGATGAAATCCCAGTTTATTGGGTCTCTTTATCTTTCATACCTAAAGGAATTTTGAAAAACGTTAAGAAGACGAGCTTTAAGTTTCTATAGGGAGTGAAAAGAAGAGGATTCATTTTCCTTGGGTTTCTTGGAAAAGAATAGCAATACCCAAGGAAAAAGGAAGGTTGGCGGATAAAGAATATTCATCATTTTTCAAAACCTTTATAAGTTAAGTGGTTTCATATACTTTTGGAGGGTAGAGGTCTATGGTTCAAAATAGTGATACAAAAATACATTAATCCTTTATCTATAGAAGAATGTATAATAAATCCAACAAATTCTTACCATAATGCTTCAATAATCTAGAAAGTTGTGGTGACAATATTTCCACTAATTGGGGATTGTATGGTAAGGAAAGTAGGGTATTGATCTAGAGTCTGGCTAGGTGAATATCCCTAGGTGGGGTATAATGGGAATAATAAAATTCCTAGCAATAGGGTTTAGGATTTAAGGGAAAGAGGGTCTATGTCTTGATATAAACTAATAAATCCATTAAGGTTTCTAGTTATGAATCGGGAACCATTGAGGGATGAAGCAATGGGTTTCAATGAAGTTGATGGTATTTTTTTTAATGATTATTTCCAATCTATTAGGTATAGTCATGTAAGTATTATAGAAAAAAATTGATTCTTTAATATCATCAAATAACCGTGATGGTGGAAGTTACTTATCAGAGTTGGGTTACAAATTTATTAAAGAAGTAGACCATCCTAAGATCAAATTTTGGTGGTTTAAAAGAGTTTAGAAATACAAATTTGCACTCAAAGATAAAATTTTCATGTGTCTTGCAATTAACCAAAAAAAAATCAAACATTGGATGTTATGCAAAGAAGGAATTGGTAGGGCCCGGAAAGTGTCCCTTATGCAAGAGATCATATGAGGATATTCATCATTTACTTAGCACCTACTCATATACATGTGAGGTATAGAAGGGAGTGGAAGAGGCCGTTGGATTTAGAACTAGCTAAGGGGGGGAAAATTTGAAGGAAGCATTGCATTTCTAGAATGAAATTTTTTTGTCAAAGAGGACAAGAGCTCGTCACTCATGGTGGCATGGGGTATTTGTATTTCAAGGAATGCAGATCTATTTGAAGGGAGATTTTATTCTTCTTAGCAATGTGTATCTCAAATTTGTCTATTCTTAAATATTTCAAGCAAGAATTCGGGTAGTTATTCCTTAGATCATCAATACGGAAAGGGCATGGGAATACTTTGATAATGATTCCTAAGGAAATTATTCATTAAGGGGGGTGGGGGGTACTCGGGTATCTATAATCATCATTATTGGATCAAGTTAAAAGTAGGTATGAGATGTGATACAAACAATAGAGAATAAATTTTGGCTTTGAATCTTATTCTTAGGTTGGCTGTGTCTAATGAAATTCATAGATTACATGTTATGGTGGATCATCTCCTAGTTATGGAATGGATAACATGAAAAAGGTGTAGAGAATATATGGCATTAAGTAATATATGAATATATTATGACCATAAAAACTACATTGTTGATGTTACTTTCATGCATTTCTACAAGGACATGAATGGCATAGAAGATGGCCTATTAAAAAAATGTATAATTATGGCACCTGGCATTTGGCATATTTGGGAAGACAAGAATGGCACATTGGTAGAGCATGTTCCTAACCTTTCTTATAAAAAGGAATTTATTTTTCTTTTATATTTTTACCTAGAAACTTCTATTTGGACTATAATAGTGAGTATATGAAAATCTACAAGATAGACTTTTATAAATTTTCCTTAATAATGAATTGTATAATTGTATATGGGATACATGTTTCAACGCTACATGATGGATTACAATGCTACTTTTATGACAAACTCGATATGGATATATGTTTTTTTCTACAATATTGGAGAATGTATTACTATGTTTTTTGTTTTGTTTTTATGGATGTAGGATATCCCATTTTTGACAAAATAGTTTGTTGAAATTGAGCAAATGATGATAGAATGTTGGTCCTGTTTTTATGACTCCATAAATAGTTTTTTAAATGTAAATTCTATTACATAATATGTACTCAATCTATTAGTTGTATCGCCATTAAAAATGACAATTTCATTTACAATAAAGTTATGAATTTTAATCTAAGGAAAAACATAAAAAATGGGTAATTTTAATAGTTTTTATTGGATATTAATTTGTAATTCTTCACTAAACTTAAATTAGAGACAATTGGATCTATCATTATTGTTTATTAACACCAATTTTAATTAATTTAACTTTTAAAAAGACAATAAATAATTGTTATAAATATGTTAATTAAAATTTAAAATAAACATAGGTAAAATATCTTAAGATGATCCACTCTTTCATTTCACTAAGTTTTTGTTACAGAGCTCATAAGAGTTCTTTATTATTTTAATAATCTTAATTTTCTTTTTTTAATTAACTATAACAAAAAAGATAGGGGAGATGGGGATTATGGTTCTGAAAACCCTAATGAGATTTGTTTCGTGAGGTTTTGCAGTTTTCTTGGAGTCAAACTATCCCTCCATGTTGGTCTAATACCAACCAAATAAAAAAGTGGGAATATTTAAGCTGCATAATTATGAAACTATCACTTTATTATTCTTTTATTTTTAGGGGTTCTATGACTTGTGTAGTCTTTTTTCTTATTTTGGTGTTTGACCTTTTACTATGGCTCACATGGGAATTTTGGGTGCAGATATTTGGACAGGTGGGGTGGGTGATGTGAGGACTCTTGTCACATCTACGTCAGGGTCTCATAGGCTTAATACATCTATCAGTTTATCTAATGGTCAGGATTATTGGTTTCGTTCTTTGGATCCATTTGATTTTAGGGTTAAGATAAATCCATATTATATTGTGGAATTTCTTCCTATTCGTCTTTCTTCACCAGGTGGAAAATTTTCTCTAAATCTTCTGATGGTTCCTTCTTCATGAGTGTCTTTGCCAAAACATCTAATTTCTCACTCTGGTACTCCGATTGATTTTGTACTTGGTGAGGGTCATATTCCTTTGAGGATTGATAAGTATTTTTCATATAGTGCTAATTTCAAGGCCTGAATATGAATAAAGAGTGAAAGGACTAAAAAATATCATTCCATGTCTGTCCTAGGAAAATACGTCACTTTTGACATGGTCCTTTCTATGTCAAATAGATCCCTATTAGGGAAATTTGAATTTGTAAAATTTTCTAAGCTTGAGATCCTGGAGTGGATTCATTTGAAGTGGAAACTGCTTATCAAGACAATTCCTAGGTATTTAATGTTGATGAACGGGACGATTTGTTTTTACCTTCTTTCACAGGATGGTAGAAAAAAGATTAAGGAGAAATTTTTGATTTTGAGACTGGATCTTTGGTTCTAACCCATTGGCATTTACGGTTTATCTTGTGAAAATAAAAAATACATAAGCGACATGTGGGAGTTCTATTACATGATTTTCCTTTGGGTTATTGGTGTTTGGATGGATTTATGGAAATTCAAAACTCTATTGGGAGGATTATTCTTATGGTAGAAGAGAACCTCATGGATTTAGATAGGAAAACTCTACATATGTTGGTTTAAATCGATGTTTCTGATGGTTTACCAGAAGAAATAGAATTTATTTGGGATGGTGGCACATTTATTCAGCACCTTGATTAATTGATGAAGAAAAGAACTATCCTTCCTTCGAGGATTAGAATGAGATGGAATTTGGTATAAAATTTAATATTCTTTTGGATGCTTCCACGGTGAATGATTTCTTAGGTAAGTTCTGTAATTCTCATTCAGTGCTTTTGAAATTCCTATCTATTGGGGATATCTAAAAATATTTAATTTCTTCTAGTTTTGATTTTAATAAGGGGATTCAAGATGGGATTCCTTTAAATGTGTCTCCTACTCAGATTTGTTCATATTTTCCCTTACTAACTGGGGTTGAGGTTTCCTTGGGAGAATATTTTTAGTCAAAACATATGAATTTGGCCCATAAGGGGTTTATTGATTCTATGAATGGTCAATTGAAAGAGGGATAATTTACCTTGGGGGGAAATATTCTTGATCAGAATGTAAGCATTAAAATTGGTTTTTCTCCTCCTACTTCGTTACCTCTGGTTCAACCTTTGTCTATAAACCTTTTTCCATTTCCTATTACCGATGATCGAGAACCTTTCAATCCTAATGAATTTCCTCCTCTTCAGGACTTTGTGTCAACTAAACTATCCCTAACTACTCTTCTATTTCATACAGAACCTATGACACTTTTCCTATATCCTCTATCTGATCAAAGAAAGTAACTATTAGGAAACCTTCTTGGGGTAAGAAAGGAAAAAATAATTTGGACTCTAGTATTGAAACACATTTTTGCATCCCTAGAGTCTCTTCTTTGTTTCAAAAGGGGCTCGATCAAAATTATGAGGTTTATATTTCAACTATTTCTAGGGATCTTAGAGTGGATGTAGCCCAAAATGGTGGTTTGCAATGAAATTAGTCTCCCTCAATATCAAATGGATTAGTAGCTCACCCAAAAGAGCCGCTATCAAGAGATCATTTGATACGGTCAACCCTTTTGTGTTTCTATTGCAAGAAAATATATCTTATGCTATGTTGCTTGTGAATTTTTTCTAAAGATTAAACCTATTTAGAAATATTGTGCTTTGGATTCCTCAAGGGTGTTGGTTTTTCTACTCTTGGCTTCAGATTCGATATGTTTTAATTTTAAATCTTTTTCAACAATTTTGGGGCTTATGTTGGAAGGAAAACTTATGGGATTATATTAGATCATCAAGATTTTAAATGTTTATGGTCCTTATAACCATAGACAAGATTTATAGGAGATGTTTAATGGGATGGGATTTTACAAGCTTGAGGTATGATTCTAACTGGGGACCTTAACATTACTTTATAAACTGTTGAAGTATGGGTTGCAGGAAATGTCAATGAATCTATTTCTAGATATTTTAGCTTGATTCATGAAAACATGGGTTTGATTGACATTGTTCCAAATATTTCAAATCCCACCTGGTCAAATGGAAGAGTGGGTTCCGTAGGCATTGTAAAATGTCTTGATAGGTTTTTTTATGGTCGAGCATTTATGTGACTCTTTGGGGTATTATCGATCATGGTCATTTAGTGATGGGGTTTCAGATCACAAAGAGGTTGTCTTAGAGTTGGATTGTGACAAGAGTTTGGCTCATTTTCATTTTAATTTCAATCATTGTTGCAAAATAGGATTTGAACCCGAAATCTGACGACATCCGACGTATCGTATAGATGTGTCGGACAACAATGATGAAAAGTACTGAGCCTTTTGAATTATTTTAGCGTCATCAAATTTCTGACACTATGACGTAGGTTTTTCGATGGCTATGTCATCGGATTTCTGACACTAGGGCGTAGGATATTCGACGGCTATGGGTCGGATGTATGAAACTATTTCATGGGTTTTTTGATGGGCATGTCATTGGATTTTCGACACTAGTTCGTAGTTTTTTTTGAAATAAAATAATGTCATATTTGAAATTGTTTGTCCCATATTTCCAACGGTAAATATGTTCAGGCGTCGGATATTCGACGACTGTGCAAGTATAAATTTAAACATTTTTAAACATTCCAACATGTTTTTTGTAGAAGCGATGGATGGTTTGTGAAAATTATTTAATCCTCAACGGACGGTTTTAGGAATTGTTTTATTCTTCAACGGGTGGTTGCAGGATTTTTTTTTTCTTTGATAGACAGTTTGCTGGGATTTTTTTATTCTTTGGCAAACCTCCGTATGAGAAAATTGTGATGCGTGGAACTTGATTTTTTAAGATTGTTGATAGTATTCATTCACGAAGTTTGTGAAAAAATGTCAAATAGAAATATTCCCGATTCAAACAAAAACAACCGACAATTGCTTACTAGACTATGGGATGCAACGAAATGAAGGGGTGATGGAAAATGTTATTGTCTGTGTACTCAATGCATGGGATTTATGAGGATAATAATATTGATCTCAACAGCCACAAAACATTATAGGGAACATGGACACTTTGAGGGGGGGAATGAATATCATCCATTTGTAGGTTTAGCATTATAAAGTTTCTTATATTCTTTGCTTTGGTAAATGCATGTATTATTTTAATATTTCCTATATTAATGTATATCTATTGATGTTTCCATGTATTTGTAAAGGAAATACACCCTAAAACATATCGTCCAGAGGAAGTGATTTCAGAACAAGTTCCGGATCAGGATCATGGAGCGTCTATGTTTATGAAGAACAAGTGAATGATCATATTGAACAAGATGATCATACTGATAATGTAGTTGAAGATGATGGTACAAATACATTGATCCATGATTAATTTAATGTTAGAATGGATGATGATGATGACGATGATAATGAAAATTATGATGTCTTTGATGATGTTCACGATATACCTCTTCTCGATAAGGCATATGAACCCCTTTACGAAGGCTCCAAAACAAATATTCTCTCTACTGTATTGTTGGTAATGAACTTCAAGGTTATGAATGGCCTTTCAAACATTGCAATCACATGGATTCTAAGGTATGTAAAATAATCCATCAAATATATAGGATCGTGATAAAGTTTATTTGTATTCCTCTAATAATTGTATTGTTAACTCATTATTGATCATCGTATGGATGAAGCGTGTTTCGTTAATATTATTTATTTATTACATTAACTTTTTTTTTTTTTTTTTTTTTTTTTTCTGTAGCTTGATAGCTGAATTTTTGTTACCACCATCAATTATTTTACCTTGCACATATCGAGATTTATCTTCCATCATGAAAGATATTGTAATGCATTATGAAGCAATTCACACATGCCCCGATGAACATGTTATATATTATAATCAGCATGAATTTGCAACATAATTCCTGGAATGTCATGTAAGTAGATATCGAACATATAAAGTAACAAAAAGGGTGCCTCGGAAGGTTCTTCGTTATATCCCCATCATTCCATATTTGCAACAACTGTTTAGGTGCAAAAACATAACACAATTTATGGATTACCATGCTAGGAATAGAATTCAAGATGATGTTATCCGAATTCCTGCACATGGTTCTGCTTTAAGAGATATGGAGGAAAAATGGCCTCACTTTAAAGAAGAACCACGTAATCTTAGGATTTCTTTGGCAGCAGATGGTGTTAATCCATTTGCACAGATGAAATCCATTTACACGGTGTGGCATATTTTTGTTATCAACAATAACATTGGTCCATGGTTGTCAATAAAGAAGGAGCACATAATGTTGTCGATGATTATTCCAGGTTTTTTGTGTCTACAACTGTTTTATTTCTAATGTAGTTGTGGCATCTTATTTGTCATATTATGTTTCCTAATTTCATATATATATTTTTTATTTTACTCTTGTGCATGGTTTATATATATTAATGGTTCTCATAATGATATATTTTATATGTACTTCAAATCAATTAGGTAAGTTCCAAGTCAAAGATATGAATGTATCTATCGAACCTCTTATAGATGAGCTACTGAAGTTATGGAACGAAATCACTATGTATGACGTATCTAGACCAATACAATAAAGGAAATTTCAATTCCATGCAATGGTTGTATGGACAATACACGATGCCCCTGGGTTAACTTCATTTTGTGGTTTGTATTTTTAGGTTCCACTTTAATTGCATTTAATTATATGGAGTAGTTAGAATAGTTTATATATGATTGTAATTGACATAGATAT
>LPNX010539144.1:120237-167737 GCA_001517045.1 Pseudotsuga menziesii | reverse complement strand
TTATAAGATTATAATGGAAAGCATTGAACTAGAACTTTTTGTGTAGCTAGTTTCTACCCTAGTTGTCACTAGCTTGAATCACATGCTCAACTTTTCAATCATCCTTCAAAGCTATATTTTAATTTATCCAAGATAGGGATGTGTTGTTATGTAGATGGTTCTTCCCTCATTAATGTGAAGGTTCATTATTCAAGTTAGGTTTTTTTCTTCCTCTTAGGTTTGCATCTCTCTATTGAACACATATTTGGGACCCATAGTTCTAGAAGTCGAGGAATCTATTAGATATAAGAAGTATTTCAAGGATACAAAAAAATCCTTTCATTTTATTGGCTATATTCAACGATTTCCTTCTCATCACTTTTTGATTGAAAGGTTTGCCAGTATTATGCAATTTTTTTCGAAAATGAATATTTGAAGTAAACTAAGTTTTACTTATTCTTAATGTTGGTGAAAATTTCATATCACTACCTATATGTAGATATGTGTAGAAATTAACCTTCTGAAAGACTACCATATGACATGTTGTTAGAAGCCATTGACTATGTTGTTGTTAGGACATGATGATGATGATGAGGAGGGTCATGATTATGAAGATGATGATGATGATGATGATGACGATGATGGTGACAATGATGGTGATGATGATGATGATGATGATGATGATGATGATGATGAGGACAATGATTATGATGATGAGGATGAGGATGGTAATGATGAAGAGGATGATGATGATGAAGATGGCATTGATTATGATGATGATGATGATGATCATCATCATCATCATCACCATCGTCGTCTCCATTACCATCATCATCATCATCATGACGATGATGGTGATGATGATGACATTGATGAAGATGATGGTGATCATCATCATCATCATCATCATCATCACCTTCATCATTTCCATTACCATAATCATGATGATGATGATGATGATGGTGATGATGATGATGACGATGACGATGAGGGTCATGCCAATGATGAAGACGATAATGATGAAGAGGACGATGATGATTAAGATGACGTTGATGATGATGAGGAGGATGTTCGTGATGATGAATATAATGATGATGATGAAGACAAAAATGATGACAATGATGGTGATGATGATGAAGATGATGATGACCATCACCCTCATCATCACTGTAATCATCACCATTACCATCATCATGATGATGAAGATGACGATGATGACGACGATGATGATGATGATGGGGGTCATGATAATGAATACGACGATGGAAATGATGATGATGGTGATTATGGTCATCATTTCCATCATCATCATCATCATCATCATCGCCACCGTAATCATCACCATTACCATCATCATGATGATGAAGACGACGATGACTATGATGATGATGATGATGATGATGATGATGAGGGTCATGATAATGAAGACCATGATGTTGAAGATGACAACGACAATGATGATGATGATAATGACGATGATGATCAACATAATGATGATTATTAGGTGATATTGTTGGGATTAGCTAATATTGTAGCGATTAGGGATCGTCGTCATCCTCATCAACATCATCATTGTAATCAACAACATCATCAATGTCATCATCATCATCATCATCATCATCATCATCATCATCATCATCGTCATCATCATCATTGTCATCGTGATCATCATCATTTCATATGATATCAACATGGCCATCGCCATCATCATCATCGTCGTCAACATCATCGTTTATGTTAACAATTTGGTATCATCATCATCATCTTCATATTCATGGGTTTCATTGTAGGGATTAGGTGAGATCGCCATCATCATCATATTATAATAAAAAATACTATTCCTAACTTAAAAATACATATAATAAAAAATACATATACCTAAGTTAAAAATACTATACATAATTAAAAAATACTATTATGGCAATACATATAATGAAATATACTATAATAATATTTTATTATATGGCAACACATGTAATATATAATAAAGAATACTATCCTTTTTCGACATTGTCGCGACTCAGGTTTTGGACAGTTCTATCCAATTTGTACATTTATATGAATTTTGGAGTAGCTCCAATGTTTCATTTCGCGATGGCTTTGGTGTATCATTTCGAGTAGCCCTAGTGTATCGTTTCGGGGCTCTGGTGTATCATTTTGACTAGCTTTGGTGTTTCCTTTTGCAGCTTTGGTGTATCATTTCGCAGCTCTAGTGTATCATTTTTATGTAATTTGGATTACCTCCAGGTTTCTATTTGGAGCTCAAGGTTGACATTTGGAGCTCACAGTTCAGAATTGGAGCTCACGATTGAGAATTGGAGCTCACGGTTTTGATTTCAAGCTCACGGTTCACATTTGGAGTTCACGGTTCACGTTTGGAGCTCACGGTTTTTATTTGGAGCTCATGGCTCAATGGGTAAGCATCACCTCATTTTTTTGGGCATGCTATGACAGGGGATTTTGGGCATGCAACCGGTTCAGGGTTTTAGATTGGATGGGCATGCAATTGGTTCAAACTTTTAGTTTTTTTGGGCATGCTGTGATGTTTGTCATGTATTTGTGGGAAAACATCTACAACCACATCAATTCCAATATGAAATTTTAGATGCCCTATATTGCCACATTATATTAGGTAAGATTAGAGCTAGGGGCAACATTATCTCTTGGCTCAACATAGTCCACCCATCATTGGAGTTGCAAGGGAGTAGGGAGTAGTTCTATGTGAATACTCGACCCGAACAGAGCAGTGGTTTACCTTCAGAAATAGTTCCCACTCTTTATTGCGCACCAATATTTTGTTACAACAATTAGAAACCTGACTTGAATGAGATGAATCCCCCCACCCCTATATGATTATAAAGGGTTTGTCAATGTTGGAATGAACTCGATTAACCACTCGGTTTCCAAAATTGATCTAAATCAGTTTATGGATGATTGGATTTTTCTTTGTGTCATTTAGAACATCCATGTCTATATGTATCTAAGCTATGCACCAAATCGAATGGATAACATATACAACAGGGGGGTTTTCCACTGGACAGAGGAAACACATAGATTACCAACATGAGGGAAAGCCAACAAGTTTTGTTTGGTCTGATTAGGTCCTTAATTTTTTATTTTTAAAATAACATTTGTTTGGATGAGGTGGTGAGAGATGGAAGAAATTTGTTAGAGAAGGAGAGGAGATAACAGGCAGTCCATCAAGCCAAACAGTGAAGAAAGACATTGGATATATAGGGTTTTGAATGGAACTCCCCACCCTTAAGAGAGGATATATTTTGTAAAGGTTTAGGCCTGGAAAAGGGTTGTTAGTATTGTTATTAATGATGTTCTTATAGTTGATAGCTAGTATAATATGGTTAAACAGTAGAAGGATGTTGCAGTTGCTTGAATTGTAAGGATTTTGGAATAATAGTGGATAGTAATTCTTGTAATATTATTTGTACTAGACTTGTTATATTTATGTTCCGAGGATGTATTGGATTATGATGAATATTAATGGAATGAGACCCCCATTCCAAATATTTGGTTTGTTCCTTTTATATGCAAACGATGTGTTGTTTTTTTATTCCACAACTATGTTAATAAATGAATTCTTATTTAGTATAGTTGTGTCACATTCTGTAGTAGAAGGTACTAATAATTATAAGGGATTGTTTGTTCATGGTGGTATGGGAATGAGTTGCACTTGAATGAATGGGGACTTGCATAAGTAAATAAAGGAACCCTATATGGTGGAGCAAACATTGGTCATGATGTCCATGTTGCATTGTATTCATATAGAATTTAGTATCGTGTGATGCTTTGGGTTAGACCTTCCCCTCTCCAAGCATTGAATATTCCAATGCTTGGACTATAATAGACCACCTTTGTTGGAAAATAAGGCAAACTTGTGTATGATTTTGAGCCAACATTTACTACCAACAACTAGTTTTAAGTCTCAATTTGGAAATACAAAAATATGGAAAGATAGGGATGGAAATACATACAATTTTGAGTTTGAATCACTCAATTGATCCAAGAAATGAGAATTGGGTGTACATTTGAATGAAGAAAGACAATATTGGTTAATTTTAGTAATGTAGACTTACAATAAGCACTCTAAAATACATTGTACTAGAGTTACCTGTTAGATTTGATCATGCAAGCTAGCATTATATTAGGATCTTTAACTAAGAGAATAACAAGCATAGCAATCAAACACAAGAGACAATGAACACAATGTTTTTCCTCAGGGAAATCATAAATGGAGAAAACCCTGCAACTTCCTCAGAGATAGAATCAACACCAAAAGTAAACCCCAAAACAGTAAGATGATCTCTTGACAGTAGTAGCCTCTTTCTTTCTAGCCCCAACAAGTTCTTCTCTCTCAGCTATGCACTACAACTAAGTGTGAGTGAGTGTGTGATAAATAGAGAGGCTCACTCTCTATTTATACTAATTCCCTAGTTGACAATAACTCACTAGGGCCGACTTCTCTAGGAGAGTCTAATAACCCCAGGGCCCCAGAACTGTGGGGACTTTAACCCTTTAAAAATAGGAGGGTTACCCACAATGAATTGACAAGACTTGTTTACATTATAGAACCTCCTAATAGGAACATCGGGGCATGACATGACTCAATTACATTAAAGATACTTCCTGAAATAAACATTGGGGTATAATACATGAAATATACAAGTGGATACATTATGAAGCTACATATACATCAACACTCCCTCTTAACTAGGAAGCTATTCTCTTGACACAATTTGTCAGCACTGGTCTTCTTCTCTGGACCATCTCATCATCTGCATATTCAATTCATCTTCATCTTGGATCTAGATCATCACTCGATCTGGATCATCACCACTGGATCTGAATCATCACTCGATCTGGATCATCATCACTGGATCTAGATCATCACGGGGAAATCATCACTCGATCTGGATCATCACTGGGTCATCATCATAGGTTCTATCTCATAATTATTCTCATCATAGGAAGTTCTACAGAGCCAGCCCTTTTTCATGCTAGTTGTAGGCCTAACCTCCTTGTAGGTCTTCTTCAACGCTTATATATGAGTCTGGTAGCAGTAAAAGGCTGTTGATATGTGGATCTTGCAGCTGTGTGCACAAACCGCTAGTAGTAGAAGAGTCGATCCAGGCTATGTGCAAATCCGTAGGAGTAGATAGAAGAATAAACCAGAGAACATGAGAGAAAGAAGATTGAGTCAAAAAGATATATCTTAAGAACAATCTTCAAATCACAGGCTGCAAGGTGCTATACACAAATTCTCATGCCAGATGAAGAGCACCTTGGTGGTGTTTCCCAGATGGGTTTCCATGTTATTTCCTATGTTGAATGATTGAATGATGTTGAATGTTTATGTGAATCTCAAGTAGTTTCTTACTGTATATTGATGAGTTACTATTGAATGTATGACACCATCTTATTAATGAGTGAATGAATGAATGTTTAAAGCATTAATGGAATGTATGTATGAGTTCATGGTAAACTGATAAGTTAAAATATAAGTTATGCATTGTCTATCAAGTGTAAGCAGTCAGCTACGTCGCACAAGTTTCCCCAGTTGTCGAGGGTAAGGATAGGGTTGTGTGGCATGCGCAATGACATACAGTTGTGCCCCGGTCGTGTAGTGACAGACTCCATATTCCTATTGCCTTTGTTAACTGCCTTGGACGCACGCCAAGGGACTATAATCCCTCGCCAAATGCAGAAACATGGTTCTGGAATTTATCCATTAATATATTTCGGGTGAGACTGTGCCTGCCTCGTGGGCGTTGCCGACTGAGCTTGCTCTGTCGGACCGATGTCTTGTTGTTATTGTGTTGTGGTTGAGCCACGGGTCGAGATAGAAAGAGAAAGAGGCCAACAAATGGTTCTGTTGCCGAGACCCTAATCATTTGAGGCGAGGGAACTATTTTGGCATCTGACAAAGAATGAGGTAGAGAACTGAATGGAGTCTAAGATGCTAGCATTCACGCAAGAGGAGAGCACAGGATCACGGTTGAGGACAAAATACTGGGTGGACAAGTCTATATATTTTGATATTCATGAGATCTTCTTTGCAGAGTTCCCCATTATATTGCACGAGTGGTTTTCAAGATTGGAAAGGAGGCAAACAAATTTCCAAAGAATAAAAGTCGTCGAATGGAGTGATCCATTGGTGCATGAAGTAACCAGTGTAAGTAACACCATCTCTAGAACTATTGATTTTTGGGTGGACAGTATTTTGCAAGGATATATTATTGAGTTTGCAGTAGAGGCTATAACCTCATATAGTGAGGTCGAAAGAAAAAAATTTCAAGGACCCCGAAGAAGATATTTGATATCTATAAGTACATGGATCAAGATGCTCATATATGAGAAGGGTATCTTGCAATTGAGTAGTTGAGTTGGATACCCAGGAAGAAGGATATGCCGCAGATGACTTGTCAAGAAAATGGGAAATGGTGAGTTGAGATGTTCCCAGGGAGTACAGAACCTGAACTAGAAGTTGGATTCCTAAGGAGTGGAAGGATATTCAAATCATGGAAGTGAAGAAAGACACAAGGAGGTCGACGAACCCCTAGTTTTTTTGAATAAACTAAACATGAACTTTGGTCACAGGTAAACAAAGGATATTACGACGAAGAGGAGGACTATATCCCGATTTCAAAAGGACCAGAGGACCCTAAAGAGTCTACAAAGACACCAAGGTTTGGGCGCAACTACATCACACCAGGAGTATCACTGGAGGTAAGATATAGAGTCTCATCCATGGAAAGGACTACTAATATTGATAGTGCTAGTACTATAACTAGCATGCAAGAGGGTACACCTCCTTTGAATCCCTTTCCAGAAAACCTCGATGCCAACTCAATGAATAGGGCAGATATTCAGTTACCCACATTCAATGGGAATGGAGCAGAAGATCCAGAGCAACATTGCTTACTCTGTGAAGTTGTTTGGATGGTTTGTTTAGTCCATAACACGGACATAAGAAAGGTGCAGATGATCATGAATCTGAGGGATCGTGCATTGGACTGGTTTATTAAGTTTTGTGCTGAACCGACTAGAACCCAACAGAAGACCCTTGATGAGATTTGATCCATAATGATTTTTGAGTTTAGAAAACCTAAATATGAGTCACAGTGCATTACTGAAATCAAGGAGATAAAACAAGCATTAGAAGAAACTGTATCGGAATTTGACCAGTGGTTTAAACCTTTGATGGATAAAGTAAGTTTCCAAATGTCAAATGTACAACATAATGAGTGGTTTATTGTGGCACTATGACCACACATCCAAGGTCCATTAATGCAACAAAAGATTGAGTTGTATACAAAATCACTAGATTTGGCAATAAAGCTAGAGGCCTTGCCAATCGACGACGGTGCCGTAGTAATGGCGTCGATTTAATCACAGTTGGATGCTAATCCGATGATACAACTTCAGGATATCAAAAGGGGAAAGGAAGCACAAGAAGATTTATGGTGCACAAAATGTAGAATGGATGGACACATCAAGGATAATTGTCCGACCTTCATGAATTATGTCTCATCTGGTGGACGAAACCCATTAAATGGCCATGGAATACCCTTGTGACGCATATGCCAGTCTAGAGGGAAAAATGACAAAGAGTGTTTATATTTGAAAAAGGTTGTAAGTACGCCAGAAAACCTCTTTTGTAAATTATGTGAGTAGGGCATGAAGAGAAATATTACTAAGCATACCAGCTCCTGAAGGAAAAACTCGTCGATAACTACTTGATGAAGAATGAGGGTCAGGCTCAGGATGAACCAACGCAACCTTCATATCATCCTACACAGTTCCCACCCAATCAGTATCAGAACCAGTATCATCCTTAGTATGCACCACATCAACCATATGCACAACAAAATCACTACCAACCGCACTACCAGCAAAATGAGTACCTTCCACAGCAACCACACCCTCAGGTAAGGGGTGGTGGAAACTTCGAAGGAAGAGGTAGAGGAGGAGGCTTTGGTAGAGGGAGAGGTCAGATTACATGCTATAATTGTGGACAACCATGTCACTATTCCAAAGATTGCCTAGAACCTACAAAGACATGTTCATACTGTAAGGGACAGGACCATAATGTGGATCAATTTACTCAGTTGATCGCAAATTGGCAAGAAATGACCATCGCAGGACCTAACCCCGCAAAGAACCCAAACCCAAATCCTAACATGAACGTCCATATGATTGTGGTTGAACTAAGAGATCAGAATATCGTTGTCGTAACATAAGGAGGTGTTGTGACCGGAGCTGATCAGGATACACCATAGGAACAACTACAACCGCAGGTATGACCCGTGGCCTAGAAGAAGGTGTCATTCGACATCCAGAGACAAAAGGAAGTATTCTTGGATGTGCGACCATAATTTGTGGATATAGAAGAACCGTCGACATGAGAATAATTCAAGGAGATGCCTGAACGATTTCAGTGCATATTCCAGAAGAATGTCCCACAAACGTTTTGTAAGCTCAAGTCATTTTTGTCAAGTTACTTAACACTAATACAAGACAAGGATGCTATCGTAGAACTACAAGCAAGGATAGAAGAGACACCCATAGAGCCACAACTTGAATATAAAGTTAACCAAGTAAGCAAGAAATTCAAAACTGGGTGTTAGTTAAGAATGACTACATAGATAGGAGACTATGACATGGATTACATCATCTTAGACTTGGGCTATGATGTCAATATTTTGATGCGAAAAACTTGGGAAAGTATGGGCAAGCCGCATTTGGACTGGTCCCCTGTCCAGTTGTGACTTGCAAATCAGGTGAAGGTCCTACCCATTGGCCGGTTGAGTTAGGTTCATGTCGACATTGAATGGTTCCACACATTTGTGGACTCTGAAGTCGTTAACATTGTTGATGACACGAATCCATACCCCGCGCTGCTAGGGATAGATTGTGCCATAGACAACCCGACTATTATAAAATTCAAGAAAAGGATTCTCTCATTTGAGGATGAAGATCTGAGGGTAGTGTCACCAATTGACCCATTAGAAGGGAAGATATAAGTTGAGCCTATCTACAATGAGGGACAGGTTGAATATTTCAACCAGATCTACAATGTCACTGCCATGCAAGAAGACTACGTCAATCCAACAGCAGATGGAAACCTGAGCTAGAAGAGTGCTAGTTCCTACACATACGACTTAGGGGAGGCCTTAGAGAATTGGAAAAACATAGTACATGTGGTCTCTATGAGGAGGTGTGCAAGAGTTACAAGGTCTGTGCGACGGGTGGAGAATGAGCTAAGAGAGATACCCACCTATGAGGAGTTACCTAACCTTGCGACCTTCTTAACTGAGTTTGAAGGACTTGTAGCGGAATCGCAGTGCTTTTCTGTGCTAGACCATGTGCTAAAAGCTACACATGTTATATGGCAGGGTGCACACAAGAAGTCCATAATAAATTATCTAGAGTGCACAAGATTGATGCAATTCATATTTTGCAAAGAGGTTGCCCTCGTAAATCACAAGTATTCGGGATTGGCGAACCTTGTTGAACATTTTAACCATTGTCGCACTGTATTTTCAGAGTACCCATGACAGGAATGGGCCTATAATTTCATACATACATTGGAAATGATGCCTAGAACCCAGTATGCATCTATGGAATTGTGAAAAGGAACCCAGGATTGGGAAGGGATCGCTAAGAAGTTTGCACACATGTTTGAATTTTATAATGAGCAACCTACAGTTGATGTTGTGCTTCAAATGATAAAGGAGAAGATATTCACTGAAATCCCTGTTGAAGAGGCCAATTCTCACCAATGCAGCACAACCATTTAGCAATGGATGGCTTGGTACAATATGTCTAGAGACCCAGATGATGATCCAACTAACATAAACATACCAAAATCAGAGGGCACCCGTGCAGTAGAAGGAAGTGGTATTTCAAGCGACCATCTGCTTAAGCTATTGAAAACCAAGAAAGTAAAAATTGGGTCGCCAAAGAACCCAAAGTTCGCTAATATAGGAGGTTATTGGGATGAAGAGACAGTCGTGAAGATCACATACTTTCTCCATGAGTACCAAGATCTATTCCCTACCAATTTCTCAGAGATGAAGGGAATAGTCGACGACCTAGGGGAGATGAAAATAACCCTGCGACCAGATGCTAAACCCAGTAAACAATGCTCGTATAGACTAAATCCAAGATATAAAGAGAAGGTAAAATAATAATTAGATCAGATGCTCGACATAGGAATCATTGAACATGTTGAGGAATCATAATGGATCAGCCTTGTAGTCATCTAGGATAAGAAGACAACAGGTGAACTCAAAATCTATGTCGACCTGAGGAAGCTAAATGATGCATGCTTACATGATCCATTCCCAACACCGTTTACAGATGAAGTGCTTCAAAGCATCAGAGGGCAAGAAATGTATTCATTCACTGATGGCTTCTCTGGCTATCATCAAGTTAGAATTGCGAAGGAGCATCACCACAAAATGACCTTCATCACCGAATGGGGATGCTACCAGTATACAGTAATGCCCATTGGACTCAAGAATGCACCTGCTATTTTTTCTGGAATAGTAGTCTCTACTTTTAAATATTTTATTCATAAATTTATGGAGGTCTAATTTGATGATTGGACTATGTTTGGTATAGGAAGAGACCATATTGAGAGTTTGTGCATGATTCTGGGCCGTTGTCGCCAGTATCAGATTGTACTCAATTCCAATAAATGTATCTTTTGTGCACCATTTGGTGTTCTGTTGGGTCACGTCATGTGTCACGACGTTATTTTGGTCGACCCAACAAAAGTTGTGATTATCCTTGACTTACCACCACCTACATCAGTCATGCAACTAAGATCAGTGATAGTACACACGGGTAATATAGAAAGTTCATCAGAGGATATGCAAAGATAATTACACCTGTTGGTCTCTATGGGTAGACCCGGTTTTTCTTTAATGTACCAACAAAACCCCTAGCTCACTGGCCCTTTCAGCGATAGACTGCAGAACGGCCTGAACTCTCACCCGAAGTGATCTTGGATGGGTTGGCTGAGGACTCAAGTGTCCTTAGTCAGGTTCTGTTGCATTCTGGTGGTCGCGCAACTCTTCTTAGTCAGTGGTTTCTCTCCGCGATGGTGACCTTTCTTACTTTTTGGTCTTGGGAAGGAGCGATCTCTTATCACATCGCCGATGCTAGCGCGATGCGCAAAACATATCCTCTACTCAGCTTCTATCTTGTGATATCTTACACTGCAGTTCCTCCAGCAGTGCGATATCACCTTTCTATATTGTGATATCCTTTACGGTAAGGCTTCAATATGAATCTCACAGTCCAATGGCTGCTCTCATAGTATAATAGTTAAGCTAAACAGCCTCCCTTAGACTCTTAAAGTCTAATATACTTAACATCAACTATGCTCAACTTGTTGAACTAATATGCAGAAATCACTTAACACTGTAACTGCAACTATCACGCATCAAGTACTGAGAACCCGTATACAGAATACTTAATAGATTCAACTCATAGTTAATCTTCCACGCTACTGTAACTAAAGATAGCATACATTTACTCATTCATTAACTGGTAGTAAAGTTCATGTAATGAATAACAGATAACAGATAAATAAAGCACAGACACATGAATAGTCGCACAACACACTAATTTTACGTGGTTCACCTCCAGGAGGGAAGCCATGTCCACGGGAACTAGTTTTTATATTATATCTTGAGAGAGTAAACACAGTTCCGCTGCAACCTGATGTGCAGCTTGAGATCTTCAGGGAAAATCCGCGCACACCGCCAGGAGCCCTTCTCTCTTAGATATCTTTTCTTGTATTGCCTTCTCTTACAATATACTCTTCTTCTCTCTCTCTCTCTCTCTCAATCCCTGTGGATTGTTCAATCCCTGTGGATTGTTACATACATGATCTAGGAGTCGGATACTGGTTACAGTGAGATAATACAGATGGACTAACAGAAACAGAGCTCGATTCTTACAATACTGAGACACTAGAGACACTTAGCTAGCTAAATGACTCAGAAGGCTAACTGTCTAACTGTCTAAACAGCTACCCAAATGTCTAACCTTTTACAATACAAAATACATCCTTATATAGGCAGCCTGAAGGTCTTGCCATTACAACACTATGGGACTATCCCAACAGTAACCCCAAAAACCCTAACTGCAAAAGTCAGCCCATCTGTACTTGAACTGCCACTTTCTGTCACACCACAGCTTTCTGTAGTCTTCCACGCTTCCCGGCACTGATCGTGGGTATGGGCACTACTTCCTCGGTCACTCTGCTTCTATCCTTCGTCTTCAATGCCTCAGCTTGTTGCTCCTTTTCCTTTATGAGGGTAGTTGAGCCCTCCTGTCTTCGCCGTTGTCTTAAGTGCAGTGGTTGAGCTCTCTCTTCTCGGTCGCTCAGGTACTGTTCTTATTTGAATTCCCTGTCCCGATGTAGCATCTTTTCCTGTAGCTACGGGACCCTGCTCCAACAGTCCCCTAACACTTACTTGTGGCTCATCCCTGAGCCACTAACAACTGGCTTCTCCTGCTGTAGCTTCTCCTTGGCTTCCTGCGAATTTCTTGCGAGTTTCTCTCGAAGTCCTGCGACTTCGTTGTTCATAGCTTCGACACACTCTTGTGTTGTTTCAAGTATAGCTTGACTAATGCTGGAGTATTCTGTAAAATTAGTTCGTAGGTCTCTCTTACCTTTTCTTCCCTTATTGTCATGCTCTCGCTCTCGTCGCTTGCAAGACTTGCTATCCCTTTCTTCATCATACAGATTCAAATCCCTGGTATCACGAGAACTCCTCCCTATCTGGGTTAGAACTCGTATCCCAATGAAAATATAAATCTGTATCTTCCATCCTTCTTAAACATTTCACTTGGTCTGGATTCTTTCAGATGAAAACTATACAAACCATGAATTCCATTCCGAGAACAAGCCTTTGTCTGCATTCTGAAGTTTTGCTTGTTTGCTTTGCTTGCCGCTTTCACTTTTCTTCTCAACAAATAGCTCCAGGTATTCATCCTGCCTAGATCTTCATATTGTCGTTTCTTTGCCTCGATAATGTCTTGTTCTTCTCTTAGGTGATGAGATAGGTCAGCGTCCTTCTCCCATTTCCATCTTTTTTCTCATTTTTACTTTCTTCCTGGCTGGAGATTTCTTTTCATCATTCTTCTGCTATGATTTCTTATCCTCAGCGATCGGCTCATCTTTCTGCTTCTCTGCAGCAAAGAATTTGATGACATCTTCTACATCCTGCGCCTGACTCCTCATCCTTGGCGGTTTTTATACCTGTGATGTTCCTACTTTCACAACCCTGGGCGGCGTCATCATAGCAGACCTGAGGCCACCACGCTGGAATCTTTGCACAATGTCCTCTAAAGGCTCCATCTCGGACAGAAATCACTCAGTGCAATACTCTGGACGGGCAATGGCTATGAATTTGAGGAAAACCAGCGCTCTGTAACTACAGTATCTCTTCACAGGAAAACTCTCCAAATTGCTCTGTACTCTCAGAAATCGTAAAAGTAACCCTTCTGTATGAATGATCTCTGAATTTATAATGAAGGCAATAATCTCTGAAGCAACGGTCATCTAGGATGGAACCATTGGTGGTATTAATTGCATGGACAAGACAATACCTGTCATTTCAATCTTCATTAATTGCTGAAATCTGATCAAATTTCCATCGAAACTTGTGTGCAGGAGTCGGTCACATCAAAGATTTAGCAAATCTGGAAAAATCATTATACTGTTGCCAAATCGTATACCGGTCATATTTACATTAACTACTTGTCAGAGGGTGAAGTGACTGGCCCTCTGTCTCTTTTAAAAAATGGTCTACGTGGCATGGGGAACATCGCATTGCTGCGATTTCTCACCGCATCGTCTCAAACCAAAGTTTCGGTATGAAATCCGTAAGCGTCCTATGACTTGCGCAATCATAACTTTTTTGATGCGATTCCTCATACTTGGTTTTTTTTTTTCAAACTGTGTAGACTCATTCCCAGTGCGATGCCTCCTTTCAACTACACTGGACATCTGCACTTTCAAAGCTGTATATCATTATGGCTGGGAAGCGGTTTGGCTGTCTCTATAAAGCTTGAGCCTACTACCATTAATCAATGTAGGAAGAAGATCCCCGTTCAGTTTGTTGAGCTGAACAACACCTCCTTCCGTAACATACTGTATCTGATATGGCCCCAACCAATGCGTCTTGAACTTCCCTGGAAACTTAACAAACTTGCTGTCATACAGGAGCACTAGGTCTCCTATTTGAAAACTCTTTCTCTTGATGTGTCTGTCATGCCAAGCTTTTTCTCGTGCCTTCTGCACTTTCTGATGGAATCCTGCGATGAATCTGTCTTCCTCTAAGGCAAGCAGCTGCACTAGCCTTTCATTCATCATATATGTATCAGCTATCTCGGTAATTTGAGCAACTTTTAAACTGGGAATAATATATTCCATAGGCATAACAGCCTCTTGTCCATACACCAAGCTGAAATGTGTGTGTCCTGTAAGTTTCTTGCATGTAGTCCTATAAGCCCATAATACAACATTAACCCTGAGGTCCAAATCATTTCTTTGATTGTTACATATTTTAGTAAGGGAATTTTCTAGAATCTTGTTAAAATCCTTCACCGTACCATTAGCTTGAGGATGGTAGGGAGTGCTCTTATGGTGTTGGATCTGGAATTCCTCCGTCAAGGCCTCAATAGTGCGGTTCAGAAAATGTGTGCCTTGATCACTCATCAAAATTACTAGACATCCAAATCTACTAATGATGTTTTCAAAAATGAACTCTACAGCTGTAGCAGCATCACAATTCCTTACTACTTTAGCCTCTGCCCACCTGGTGAGGTATTCTATTCCTGTGATGATGTATCTCACACCAGTTCATTTTCCTGGTGGGTTGATAGGACCCACAAAATCTATAGCCCATTTGTCAAATGCCCGTAGCGTAATCTGTGGTCGCAGCGGAATTTCATCTCTCTGTGAAGGTTTTCCTACCCTCTGGCAGACATTGCAACATCTGCAAAACTCCTTAGTGTCTTTGTGCAAAGTAGGCCACCATAACCCTACTGTCAGGATTTTCTGAGCAGTCGTATTTCCTGCGAAATGACCTCCTACGGTGCCTAAGTGTGCTTCTCTGATAATGGCCTCTTTCTCATGTGGCATCATGCATCTGCGTAGGACTTCATTTGGACCTAACTTATATAGGTGTCCTACGATCAAAGTGAAGTCTGCTACTTTCACAACTAATTGTTTCTTTTGCTGCCTAGTGAAGTCAACGGGGGCCCACCCTGTAGTGAGAAAGTCGATAATGTATGTGTAATACTCATCTGCAATCTGGATGGAGAACAATTGTGCATTTGGCAAATTATCCTCTAAATTACTTGGTTCTTCTCCTGAATCTATTCGCGATAGATGATCTGGTCCAGCATTTAATCTTCCTGGTTTTACAATGATTTCAAAATCATACTCCTGAAATAGAAGTAACCATCTACAGATCCTTCCCCCTAACACTGGCTTATTGACCAAGTACTTTAAAGCAGAATGGTCAGTGAACATCTTGAATGGGGCACCCAACAGGTAGTGTCTAAACTTCTGTAGAGCATACACCATAGCTAATCCTTCTTGTTCTGTAGTGGTGTAGTTCTTTTCTGCTGTAGATAGCTTTCTGCTGGAATACACGATCGGGTGATCGATACCCCGGTCTCCTAGCTGCGTTAAGACAATGCCCAGTGCAATGTCAGATGCATCCACATGAACCTAAAATGGCTTGTTCCAATATGGAAATACTAAGATGGGTGCTGTAACCATATTCTCTTTAAGTGTGTCTAAGCTTTGCTGACATTCCTCATTCCATAGGAATTTCACGTCTTTCTTTAACATCTTTTCCATAGGTGCTGTGATCTTTGCATAACCCTTGATGAATTTTCTATAGTACCCGGTATGACCAAGTACTATCCTCAACTGCTTCACTGAGTTGGGTGCTGGGAGATGTACAATGATGGCAATCTTTGCGGGATCTACCATCGAGCCTTGTCTGCAAACAATGTGACCCAACAGAATACCAAATGCTGCACAGAATATACATTTCTTCAAGTTAAGAGAAATATGATATTGCCTACATTTCTCTAACATGAGCCTTAGATTTCCTATATGCTTGTCGATTAATCCAAATACAGTCCAATAATCAAAATAGACTTCTAAGAATTTATGGATGTATTCCTTGAATACAGCAACTACTACTCTAGAAAAGATAGCTGGTGCATTTTTAATACCAAAGGGCATTACCGTATACTGGAATGAGCCCCATTCTGTCGCAAAGGTGGTCTTATGTCGATCCTCTGGATGGATTCTGATCTGTTGATAGCCTGAAAAGCCATCAGTGAAGGAGTAGACCTCCTGTCCTCCCACGTTGTCTAAAACCTCATCAGTAAAAGGTGTCGAAAATGGATCATGAAGTGATGCATCGTTGAGTTTGCACAAATCGACACAAATCCTTATTTCTCCTTTAGTTTTCTTTTCTTGCACAACCATGGGACTAACCCATTCACTTTCTTCCACTTGCTCAATGATGCTTGCTGCTAGCATCTTATCGATCTCATCCTTAACTTTTTCTTTATAGCGAGGATTCAATCTGTATGGATGCTGCTTAACTGGCCTAGCATCCTCTTTCAATGGGATCCGCATTACTCCGAGATATCCTACTATTCCCTTCATCTCTTTGAAATTAGTGGGAAATAGGTCCTGATAGTCGTGTAAAAGATCTGCAATGTGTCCTACTATTTTATCATCCCAATAGTCTCCAATAGAGGCAAGCTTTGGTTCTGTTTCTGTGCCAATATTGATCTTTTTAATATTGATAGGTTCTGTGATAGTTGGGATCTCGAGTTTTGGTCCATCAACATCGCGAGTCCCTTCTGACTCTAAAATGTTGATGCTACAAGGATTCTCATCCTCATCATCTAGATCTGCTACGAAGTTGTAACACTCAAGCGCATGTTCCAACTGGATAGCCCAATCAGGCTGAGCAGGCATTGATAGGGTACAATCGTCAAATATATTAGTCTTTATCACATCTAGAGCCTGATCAATGCTTGGGTACTTAGATTCAAAAGTGAAAGTGAGTAGGAAGCTGTCTATCATAAGTGGCCATGTGATGGTTCCTCTGCGCAACTCGGTTTCTGTGTACCAGTTCCTTGGAACTGTGTCTAAAGTGTGAATGAATAGGTGAACCCATTCATCCTCTGGAATTTCTGACCAATTCTATTCACAAGTCTGAATATGTGACCTAGGGTCACTTTCTCCTGTATATTTCTGCTGTAAGGGTTTATGGTCGTTAGAGAACCTGATCGCCATCAATCTCTTCAAGTCATCCCATGATGTGATATGTTCTTTATGTGCATGCCACCATCTTGTGGGTGTGGCTTTTACTGCAAGTTCCATAGTTTTCAACCTCTGATCTTGAGGAATTTCCTGCTCAAACTACTGTAAGAATTCATTGACATCCGCTAAGCCATGAAATGATGAAATATCAATAATGTCTGTGCCAATCCATTGTAGTGACTTAGTCATAAACGCACATCTGCGCACTGAGACTTAGTAAAGCTTGTCCTGCCATGTTTCTAGATCAACCTCCGAATCTGATGCGCATGAGCTGTCGCATCGCCAACTGATGTTTCCTTCTGCGGTCGGATTGAAGTAATCACTCTGATTAGCTGTCATCTGATAGAGGCTTTCCATGTTGTGTGCCTCTTCCTCTGCTCGGATAGGTTCAATATACCTGGGACCCTGAAAAGGATCCAATGGTGCGATGACCCGGATCTGACTATCCTCGAAGGTCATTTATCTTTTCTTTAAATCGATAACAGCCATGTTATCGATTTCCCAATAAATACCTAGTAGAGCTAGATATGGTCTACTATCACCAATGATCTCTATAACTTCAAAGTCTGCAAAGCTACGGACTGCATCAATATCTATGGGTACCTACGGTAATTGACCCAGTGGTGATACCCGTTGTTGGTTGGCTAGTCGTAGATGGATAGGTGATCTGGCTAACTTAGGGCTACCCATCTGTTCCCATTTCTACATAGTCAGAACATTTACCTCTGATCCTAAGTATAGGATTACCTCATCCATTTCAAATTATCCAACTTGTGCTATGAGTCTCATCTCTCTTCTTGTTCTGGTATGGCCCATAATATTATGAACAGCACGCTACGCACTGCTCATAGAAGAATATGGCTGACACTGATCTATGATGTGCTGAAGCTCTCCGATAGCTTTTTCATTTCTAACAAGTTTCAAGCAACTCCACAGGAAATATTGTACACTTCATGTCGACTCATCCTCTTCGCATCTTCTCGATGTGGTAGCCTGCGATGTCTGCACATGATTAACGCCACAATGTGTTTGCTGCTACGGTACGCCCCTGCACGGAAGTACCTGCGATCCTAATGATGTAGGTTCATCAAAGAAAGGTTGAGCTTCCTGGAATGTTTCTTTGTTCTTCTGCAGGTCGAGTGGTGTTAATTTAGTAGTGGCTTTGTGCACCCACTCTGGACCTGTGTTCTTTTCTGCATCCTGCGATGTCGAACTAGTAGAAGCACCACTGTGAGTCACAATATGGACTCTTGGTTCTGGATATTTCTACTCAGCAATGATGAGCTGGATGTTCTGGTGTACTGCTGGCTTAGGGTCTCTAATCTTGGCTATCAAGGTCGGACACTTTCTATAGTGTGATCATAGGACTTGCAATAGTTACATGTTGTAGTAGGGTTCTGACAGTCCCTAGCATAATGTCCTACAATTCCACAATTGTAACAAGTAATAGGTCCACAGCCATGGCCAAATCCTTCACCACGGCCAAAGCCTCCTCCATGGCCTCGTCCTCTGAATCCTCCTCCATGACCATCGCGAGCCGGTTCATGCTATGGTCCTGTTGCTGGACCTGCTACTTCCGACTGGACTCTATACAATTCATGCTTTCTTTCTATCATAAGATCATAAGCTCGGAAATTATGTTCATCATGACCTAATGACTTACAGAAGTTACAAAATAAGTTCTTAGGGGTCTGTACATACTTCTGAAGTAAAGGGCATTTCGGTGGTTGATGTCCTCTTGTTCTGCAGAGTTCACACCATGACCCTTGAGTCTGTAATAAGGGGCTAGGATCCCCACTTGCTAAATACTCTACAAATACTGGACAATTATCCTTAGTATGGCCCTGTCCTTTACACTTGGTACACCATAGCTCTTGTGCAATCTCTTTCCCTTTCTTAATCTCATGCATCTGTAACGTGAGATTAGCTAACTAGTTTTGCAGGTTTGTCATACCTGTACTAGTCTCAGCTAGAGGTGAGGCCTCTAGTTTCATTGCCATTTCCAACGCTTCATCCTGCATACAGAGTCTCTGTTGCATTAGTGGAAGTCTAATGTGCGGGAGCGGTGCTGCGATAAATCATTCCTTATGCTGCTCCGGTGCAAACTCAAAGCTGACTTGGTCTATGAGGGCTTTGAATTTCTGATCAAAGTCCCATACTGACTCTATAGATAACTGTTTAATGTCTTTGAGCTCTGTGATGCACTGTGACTCAGACTTAGGTTTCTTAAATTCTTTAATCATGGTAGTCCTAACTTGTACGAGCGTTCTGCCCGGTACTGTGGTATACTTCATATACCATGTTAAGGCTCTATCTCTAAGTGTAGTGACCAACTGAACAAGTTTAATATTATCATCCAGAATCCCTTTAATGGTCCATATGGCTTCACATAGGAACCAATGTTGTTCCGAGTCTTCTACCCCTGTACCCTTGAAGGTAGGTACTTTCATGTCATCCCCCATTCTGTTTCTACATGGTGGATGCTGGTTTGCTGTATTACTACCACTCGGCAGTGTAGGTGTAGGTGATGTAGCAGTAGTATGTACTGTATGTGAACTACTAGATGTAGTTCCTGTGGGATTATTTTGAGTCCTGGTTTCTTTCTATGGGGTATAAGGGTGGTAAGGGATAGCCTCTACTATTCTCTCTATATTAATTGGACTATGTTCTCTAGTAGTGTCTGAACTGTTTTCAAAGAGAAAAGATCTGAAATCTACTTTATATTTTTTACCACTACGTGTACATCCAATTTCATCAAAGTCACTCTCAAACTCTTGTGACATTACACTTATTTACTTATTCATCTGAGACTATATCCATTACTCCTTTTTCATGTAATAACATCTTAATGGACAAGTTTAAAGAGCTTAGGTACTTACCGTGATATCCTTTGAATAAGTACCTCTCTGCTTCACTGAAGCTCTTTCTTTGATCAACTGCAAACTCTGTAACGAAGCCTTCCAGCAAACTCGCAAGCCAGAAGTCTATTGTTCACAAAATGGGATTATCGACGCTTTTCACGGTTTGAATCAGCTCCAGTGTCCAGACAATGTTTCTTTTCTTCTTGAATATGTTCTGATCAGTCAATTTTGATAACCAGTCATATAACTCATTTCCATAGGTCGCAAAAAATATCGTATGTAGATCAGTGAAGATATGTTTTTGTAACCAGTCCTCTGTACTCAGTCTAGGACTCTTGTTTTCTTTTTCAGCAAATTCTTTCTCCTTAGACTCAACCTAGTGGTTAAGTTCTTCTTTAGTAGGATGCCAACAGAACATTAGCTCGTCAGTTTGTTCAAAACTAGTAATGAAACCATTTGTTGGTCTCTATGGGCAGACCCGGGTTTCCTTTAAGGTACCAACAAAACCCCTAGCTCACTGGCCCTTTCGGTGGCAGACCGCAGAACGGCCTAAAGTCTCACCCGAAGTGATCTTGGATGGGTTGGATGAGGACTCAAGTGTCCTCAATCAGGTTCTGTCGCATCCTGGTGGTCGTGCAACTCTTCTTAGTCAGCGGTTTCTCTCCACGATGGTGACCTTTCTTACTTGCTGGTCCTGGGAAGGAGCAATCTCTTATTGCATCGCCGATGCTAGCGCGATGCGCAAAATATCTCCTCTACTCAGCTTCTATCCTGCAATATCTTACACTACGGTTCCTCTGGCAATGCGATATCACCTTTCTATACTGTGATATCCTTTACAGTAAGGCTTCAATATGACTCTCACAGTCCAATGGCTTCTCTCATAGTATAATATTTAAGCCAAACAGCCTCCATTAGACTCCTACAGTCTAATATACTTAACATGAACTATGCTCAACTTGCTGAACTAATATGTAGAAATCACTTAACACTATAACTGCAACTATCACACATCAAGTACTGAGAACCCGTATACAGAATACTTAACAGATTCAAATCATAGTTAATCTTCCACGCTACTGTAACTAAAGATAGCATACATTTACTCATTCATTAACTGGTAGTAAATTTCATGTAATGAATAACAGATAACAGATAAATAAAGCACAGACACATGAATAGTCGCACAACACACTGATTTTATGTGGTTCACCTCCAGGGGGGAAGCTACGTCCACGGGAACTGGTTTTTATATTATATCTTGAGAGAGTAAACACAGTTCCGCTGCAACCTGATGTGCAGCTTGAGATCTTCTAGGAAACTCCACGCACACCGCCAGGAGCCCTTCTCTCTTAGATCTCTTTTCTTATATTGCCTTCTCTTACAATATACTCTTCTTCTTCTCTCTCTCTCTCTCAATCCTTGCAGATTGTTCAATCCCTGTGGATTGTTACATACATGCTCTAGGAGTCGGCTACTGGTTACAGTGAGATAATACAGATGGACTAACAAAACCAGAGCTCGATTCTTACATTACTGAGACACTAGAGACACTTAGCTATATAAATGACTCAGAAGGCTAACTGTCTAACTGTCTAAATAGCTACCCAAATGTCTAAACTTTTACAATACAAAATACATCCTTATATAGGTGGCCCGAAGTTCTCGCCATTACAACACTGTGGGCCTATCCCAACAGTAACCCAAAAAACCCTAACTGCGAAAGTCGGCCCATCTGTACTTGAACTGCCGCTTTCCGTCACACCATATCTTTCTGCAGTCTTCCATGCTTCTCGGTGCTGATCGTGGGTATGGCGCCGCTTCCTCGGTCACTCCGCTTCTGTCCTTCATCTTCAATGCCTCGGCCCGTTGCTCCTTTTCCCTTTATGTGGGTAGCTGAGCCCTCCTGTCTTCGCCACTGCCTTAAGTGCAGTGGTTGAGCTCTCTCTTCTCGGCCGCTCAGGTACTGTTCTTCTTTGACTTCCCTGTCCTGATGTAGCAGCTTTTCCTGTAGCTGCGGGACCCTGCTCCAACAACACCTATGGAGAAATTGTTGAAAAAGGATAAAAAGTTTCAGTGGATGCCAGCTTGCTAGGAAATCTTGGACAAATTAAAGAACAAGATGGCCACTGCGCCAATACTTGTGTTCCCTAAATGTAAGAAGGAATTCCATGTTCCTGTTGATCTGTCATCTATCACGCTCGGCATAGTATTGACGTAACCAAGAGAGGGTGACCTAGACCACCCTATTGATTTTGCAAGCAGAAAACTATCAACAGTAGAAAATAACTAGACAACGATGGAAAGAGAAGGCCTCACGATGGTCTATACACTTCAAAAGTTCAAACACTATTTGTTGGGTGGGAATTTTCAGATGTACACTGATCATTCAGTGCTGAAATACCTAGTCAACAAGCTAGTGTTGGGGGGGGGGAGATCTGTAGATGGATTCTCCTCTTTCAAACCTGGTCGACTAAATGTCAGGCCAGACCACCTATCAAGGATAGAAAGTGGTGAAGAGCCAACCATCCTGGAAGATCATTTTCCTGACGCGCAACTATTTGCGATCCACATGATGGACAATCAGAACCATGATTTTAATGCAACCATTCAATTTTTTAGCACATGCTATCCACCTGAATAAATGTCAACTAATCAGAAGAAACATTTGGTTTTCAAAGCTGTTGATTATACATTAATTGCAAGACATCTGTATAAGTTGGGCATGGATGAAATATTGTGCCACTGTGTTTTTTATTATGAACGACCTTAGGTAATGAGCGAAGCACATGCTCATGTTGCAGGAGGAAACTACGTAGGAAAATAAATTGTGCACAAGATATTACAAGAAGGACTATGGTGGCCAACCATACACATGGATACTAAAAGTTTCTATAGGCGCTGTGATATTTGTCAGAGAAAAGGAAAAACATCACGTTGCGATGAGATGCCACTTGCACCATAGATAACCCTTCAAGCATTAAACAAGTGGGAAGTTGATTTTATTGGATCGATCAGTACACCAAAAAAGAGAACTGGTGCATGCTACGTTATCACTGTGAAAGACTGTTTAACTAGATGGGTTGAAGCTGCACCTATTAAAGATTGTACCACTGCAACTGCGGCAAAGTTTTTGTTTGAAAATGTAGTCACCATATTTGGCTATCCAAAAATTCTACTAAGTGACCAAGGTACGCATTTTTTTATTAAAATGATTGCTGAGCTAACTATAGAGTTCCATATCCAGCATAAGAAGATGACACCCTATCACCCTCAGGAGAATGAAACAGTTGAAGCTTTCAACAAGATTATGGAGAATGCATTGACCAAGGTATGCAATGTGCGCCAAGGTGACTGGGATCAGATAGTCTGAGCTGTGCTATGGGCATATCGCACAACTTGCAAGCGATTGACAAGGAACACCCCATTCAAACTAGTATATGGATAGGAAGTTGTTGTGCTAATGGAGTACATTGTGCTGAGCCTATGAATTGTTTCACTGACAGAGATGACCAACGAGGATGCTGTCGAACAGAGGTTGACACAGCTCGTTAAGATTGAAGAGGAATGCTTCGTCATAGGATTTCATCAAACAGTTGAGAAGTAGCGACATAAATCATGGCATGATTGAAATATCTAGATCTAACCATTCAAAGTCAGAGGACTCATGTTGTTGTACGACATCACATTTTTCAAACATCCAGGCAAGTTGAAAACACATTGGCTAGGGCCATACAAGATCATGCATATCACTGATGTCGGCGCAGTAAATTAGAGAAAATGGATGGTACGTATGTCATGGGTATGGTGAACGACAATTGCCTGAAACCATATTATGATGGCCATAACACCCCTGGCTAGAATCGCACTGCGCATGACAAAAAAGTGGGAAAAAGTGAAAAGACGTAAACTGTTTTGTTGCATATTTGTGGTAGAACTAGTTGAAAGCGCAGGAAAAAACACACAACGCAAGAAAAGGTGGAAAGTGTTGGAAAAGGAGGAAATGACAGGCTATCTGGCATTAAAGTGCAAATATCCGACAAATATTGAGGTGGTTATGACAACTAATTGTCATTAATTTGATGAGATACAAGGAGAATGACAGCGTGCTTTTTGGTCCCAGCAGTCATCCTCGACATAACTGCCATAACTGTTCTGACATGTATAGTGCAGTGCTCAAGTTTCCAAGTTAATGAACAAATGCGTTTGCTAAGAAGCTCATGTGACCAATTAGACCCCAACCTCCCATCGTATGATGAATGTAGGACGCATCAGTATGTATAAATACAAGGCTTCGACATCAAATAGTCTTTTCAAACACACAAAGAGAGCATAAGAGAACCAGAGCCGAGAGTTACAAAGTCGAAGCCTGTAACGCCGTGAGAGCCACAACCCATGGTTATTGAGATTTCTAGTGCCAGTGATATATTCGACCTAACCATTTCCTCAGCATGCCTAATCATAGGAAGAGATTCAATCACCGAAATTACAACAACTAGAATGAGAACCAAAACTTGACCCGATGGCACAAATGAGAAAGCATCCTGTGCCTAGTTCGGGCCCTGTTCGACCCCCTGGTTTGGGCCCTGTTCAACCTCCTAATTCGGGCCCTATTCAACCTCCTAGTTTGGGCATGGTGCCAAACCCTATTCAAAACCCACCATCTGCACCTGCATGACCTGTCATGGAGCCGAGACAGGTTGGCGAGAGAGTGGTTGGAGAGCCTTCTGGGCCACCACTGTCCAAGAAACGCAAGGCCAAGGTAGTTGCAGATGATGCTGGGAAAGTGTTGACGAAGGAAGACATGCTCAAGGAAGATCTGATGGAGAACTCTCCACCCCACAGAGACCTGCAAGCTAAGGAGCGAGATGAAAACTTTCCCCGTTATGTTCGACCGAGGAGAGTCAAGGCAGAGCTAGTGGAGCTTCCCATGAGAGCCAATACATTATTAGCAGCACCTTGGATCCCTAAGCACGTGCCCTTGCTACTGGAAATAATGTCGATGCTTTCCAAGTTGAATTTCAAGGATTTTGATAGTCGACTGCAGGAGGGTTTATAAAGAACAAACTGCACGATCACAATTCAAATAGGGCTGACTGGGATCGAGGTTCTTAATCCAATGAAGTGGGATGTTGGTGTTGACTAGGAAGGATTGATGAACTTGTTGTTCATGCCACATTTTGGCCACAACCTGCAGGAAAACACATATGTGAAACATCTCTTTGTCTGTTTCCACAGAGGGTTCCTATGGCTCGATTTACCATACCGGGTCAATGTCGAGCTTATCTCGTCGATTACAAGATTGTCGAAGTCAGGAGAATACCTTGCATCATGTTTATGCCAAGGTAGGGATGCCATTAAGATGAAAACAAAGTATAATCTTGAGTGCGCAAGTAGGGGATTCTTGATTCCCCTCATCAAAGACACCATCGTGAGATTTGCTGCAAGGATCCTATCATGTAAGTTGTTGCACAGGAGGAGACCAAATGAATGCACCACTGCAGCGGTAAATATTACAAAGAAATGTGCACAAGGTGTGACTTTTAACTGGTTTCACTTCCTATTGAATGAACCGATAGATGACACAGTGCAAGCCCAGGAGGACCCCAAGTACAAATTTCACTACTCCTGGTTGGTCATCTTGATCTCATTCAACTTGTGCTCCAACCCACCAGATTATATACAAATGGATGTCCCACTACCTTTCCATTGCGCGAAGTACCAGAACCTGTGGGAGGATAAGAAAAATAATATCTTCCAGAAGGTTAGTAACATCAATTTTTTTCTGCATGCTGAGGTGCTGAGGGATGTTATCGGGCGATCTTACTAAGTCCATGCTGGGACGATGCATAGGTATGCCACCTTCATAAATTTCCAAGAGGGTGCACATAATATGATCATGGAACCAAGGAACGACTCGGCCAAGCAAGCACACCAGGCAGGGTTCATGATCACTAATGGTGATGTGGATACCATTTTCGTAGAGTGGCCTGAGCTACTACCTGAAGAGAAAAACCAAGAAGACCCACCAGCTAACCAAGGTGGAAATGATGGCATGGGCAGTGATGGTGGAATGTGCCAAGGAAATAGTCAAGGAAACAATGGAGGCGATGATCAAAACAATGATTATGGTGGCTCCCATCAAAGTGATGAAGAGAAGACGCCTACTGATGAGGAGACCCGCAATCACCAAAAATAACATCAACAATAGTGTGGGCCACTGCACACGAAAATAAAAGCTAACAAAGTGGCCAACATGAACATGTTGACAGAGGACAATGTTCAAGAGCTAGCAAGCACTGTAGCTGAGTTTGCCAAAAAAATCCTTAAGGTGCTAAACACGTAGTAGGTAAACTTGGCTAGTCAAGTTTCCAAGCACCTAAATAAGCTTATAGATGCCATTAATGATGTCAAAACCACTGTTGAGGCTGAGACATATGGCATGGATCCCACCATTCCACTTATAACACTAGATCTAGTTCAGCCCATCAAAGTACAAATCCACGGGGCCGCAATGGAGACAGGAAAGAGAAGAGCTGCCTTCGATGATGTGGTTAAGGAGTTTTCCACATTGCAGATCGAGTTCTCCAAGCTTTCATTGGGAGAATTCTATGAGATACAACAACCAACTGTGACAAAAATACAGTTGTGGGAGAATTTTGTTGCCTATCAAGAAATGAAGCAACAAAGGAAGATGAAGTAGCGCAAGTCCCTCCTAAATAAGAAAGAGCAAGAAATTGAGGCATGCGAGCAAAGCCGCGCTGCATTAAATGAAACCATTAAAAGCACGATCGTAGAGTTTCCACCTAAAGAGGGCCAGGAAGATGAAGATTCAACTGCTAAGGTTTCCCATCTGTTGCGGATTGTAGCAGAGCTGAAGAACCAGGTTGAGGAACTACAAGCAAGGAAGGTACCGAGCACACCTCCTGAGGTGCTCAAAGATAAAATAAGAGCAGCGTTTGAGGCTGCAAGAAGGATAAGTGAAGGAGAAACACTCTATGCAAAGGTAGTTTAAGTTGTTTCCATGATATGGGAAGTGATTCTGGAAGATACGACTGTAGAAAAGATAAGGGAAAATGTACGCAAATATGAGGAGAAAATTGCTGCAAAAAAGGCAAAGATGAATAATTTTCCATTTCAAGAGAAGGTTACCAATATGGATGAGATCAAACAAATGCAGTAGCAATTCCAGGCTCTTCGTGACCAAGAGAAAACTAGGGAGGCAAAGGTAGAGGCACACCAATTGGAAGAAGCGCAGCTCATAGGCCTTATTCATCCTGTGCAATATAAACTTCTAACCATAACGCAGTCACTGGAGGCAGACCCATCGGAACATGTCAGTTCCGACCAAGTGGAGCAATTAGTCACACAGGCAGAGGAAGCAACAACAAAGGTTTCTAGCATGCAATAGATGGTGAAGTAATTTCAGGAAAAGGTCGGCCCTTCTGCACAACATGGAACGGAGACAGAGCCAGAATCTTAGGTATGAACTTTCACAGCTTTGTGGCATACAATTTTGAAGGACGTCTCTTTTTTCTTACTAGCTTGGGACGAACCACATGTGAGTGTTGGGGGACTGTTGATCTAGGAAAAGTGCACAAGGAAGAAGATGATGTGAAAAAAAAGAAGAAAAAGTGCACGCGAGAAAAAAAGGGGAAAGTAGGTTAAGAAGGAAGTAAAGGGACTGATGCAGAAAGATAGAACAAGCATGCAGTAGAGGAAAAGCGGGCTTGCAGGCATACAAATGGGTAACGACTAAAAAGAGACAGGTCATAAATATCATGGCTGTTAAATTCAGAGTAAGCCAGTGGACATCGCACTTATGAAGGAATATATGTAAGTCAGACCGATAGCACCTTGTGTCAGTCTATGAAAGTTTATGACAGTTTTTTACAGTTGATTATGATCTGTAACAGATGAGCAGTATGTAGTCGACCCTGCATGGTCTTGTAGAAGTTATAAATAGGAAGAACCCACTTTGTACAAGGGTTGGTTCGCTAAGTCACTCAGTTTTTTTAAAGAAGTTAGAGTTAGTAGGAAAGAAGACTCAGAGAATAGTTTGGTAGCAATAAAAGGATGTTGAGCCATAGATCTTGCAGTTGTGTGCGCAGACCGCTAGTAGTAGAAGAGTCGATACAGGTTGGGTGCAGATCAGTAGGAGTAGATAGAATAATAAACTAGAGAGCACGAGAGAAAGAATATTGAGTCATAAATACATATCTTAAGAACAGTTTGCAAATTGCAAACTACAAGGTGCTATACACAAATTCTCATGCCATATGAAGAGCACCTTGGTGGTTTTTCCTAGATGGGTTTCCATGTTATTTCCTATGTTGAATGATTGACTGATGTTGAATGTTTATGTGAACGTCAAGTAGTTGATGACTGTATATTGATGAGTTACTGTTGAATGTATGACGCCATCTTATTAATAAGTGAATGAATGAATGTTTAAAGCATTATTGGAATGTATGTATGAGTTTAGGGTTAAACTGATAAGTTAAAATATAAGTTGTTCCAGTTGTTGAGGGTAAGGATAGGGTTGTGTGGCACGTGCATTGACATATAGTTGTTCCTTGGTCACGTAGTGACAGACTCCATCTTCCTATTGTCTTTTTCAAGCGCCTTGGTCACTTTCCAAGGGACTATATGTTGGTTGTGGAGCCCAATATTCTAGATCTAGAGATATTATTCAGTTGTGTTTGTACCCTCGGTGTACTGTACACTCATTCCCCTAGGGATCTGTGTTGGCCAACAATTTTGCAAACCCATGGTATTGGGTTAACTGTAGTATTTTCCCATGGTATTTCCCCTATAAAAGAAAGCATTGTAACACAACTGTGTATGTTATTATTTTGTATTGGAAGAGCGACTGTGAGAGCATGAAGAGGAAGTGCAACGGTTTTGTTGCAGGTTGTATCCCTTCATATTTTTGGACTGTAATAAAAGGACTGGCAATTTCTTTGTGGATGTAGCCCATTGTTTGGGTGAACCACATTATATTTGTGTCTCTCTGTAATGTTTTAATTTGTTTTGCATCTTGTTTAATGATTTAACTATATATGTGTTATTTCTTTGCGGTCCTATTTTCTAACACTATAATCCCTCGCCAACTGCGGAAACATGGTTATGGCAATTACCCATTAAGATATTTCAGGTGAGATTGCGCCTACCTCATGGGCGTTGCTGACTGATCTTGCTTTATCGAGACGATGTCTTGTGGTGTATTATTGGTATTGTGTTGTTTTTGAACCGCAGGTCGAGGCAGAAAGAGAAAGAGGCCAACATCTTCTAAGAAAAGAGGTTATAAAATGGGAAAAAGGAAAAAAACAGTGAGAATTCTAAGGATTTGGTAATGATTGAAATTGAACTTGAAACTCTTCAATGGTAGGTGGATGATGAATATTTTTGTGCTTCAATAAAGGAGAGTTTGTTTCAATTACAGTCTCAATGGGATAAAATCCTTAGAAAGATAGAAGAATATTGGAGACTAAAAGGTAGGGTTATTTGGTTAGAAGCTGGTGATAATAATACTATGTTCTTTCATAGATATGAAAATAAGTAGAGGATTACTAACTCTATATGGGGACGTAAGTATTTAAATGGTGATATTTTAAATGATCAAAAGACTCTAAAAGGGGTTGTAGTGGGTTTCTTTAAGTATATTTATAGTCAAGAAGAAAATTGAAACTTGGAACAACAACTCAAGGTTCTAAAGAATTTCCCCAAAATTTTCAGTGAAGAAGGAGGTCAATTCATTGGTGCAAAAGTTGAAATTAATGAAGTTAAAGGGGTATTACCAAATTTTCTAAAGCAAAATTCCTTGCGACTAATGGTTGTCCGGTAGATTTTTTTGTTCATTTCTTTGATTTGTTTGGGCATGAGCTCACAATGGTTGTAAATGAGTCAAGGAGATTAGGTTAGGTTCCATATGGTATGAATTCAACATATATTTCACTTATTCCTAAATGTGAAAATACAAATACCTTTAGTGATTATAGGTCAATATCATTGTGCAATCTTATTTATAAAATTATTACCAAAATTATTGGTAATAGGTTCAAACCAGTTCTGGGCATGTCTATCTTAGATGAACTGTTTGGGTTCTTGGCCAATATTGAGATTTTGGGTGTTGTTGGTATTACTCAAGACTATTTACATTTAATGAAGAATAAAAGGTTGCAACATTCCTTTCTGAAAGTTGATATGGTTAAAGCCTATGATCGGATAGATTGGTCTTTTCTTTGGTTTATTCTTCTACAAATTGGTCTTCCTTATGAGGTGTCTAGATGGATTATGGGTTGCATTACTTCAGAAAACTACACCATTTTCGTAAATGGTTCTCCTAATTCTTACTTTAGTAGTATAAGGGGGCTTAAAAGGGTTGTCCACTCTCTCCTCTTTTGTTTTTACGGGTGATTGAAGGGATTTAAAGACTTATTGTTGAAGGAAAAAAGGAGAAACAAATTAAAGGTATAAGAATTTATCCTTCTTTGTTTGTCACACATTTATTGTTTTATTATGACATACTTATCTTTGGACATGGTTCTATGGGAGAATGGAAACATTGTAGAGACATATTTTCCTCTTTTTGTAAGGATTCAAGAATGGTTATCAAATTAAAGGTGTAAGAATTTTTTCTTCTCGGTTCATCACACATTTATTGTTTTATTATGACATACTTATCTTTGGACATGGTTCTATGGGAGAATGTAAACATTGTAGAGACATATTTTCCTCTTTTTGTAAGGATTCTAGAATGGTTATCAGTGAAAAAAAGTCTCAATTCTATTTTAACTGTGAATACTCTACTATATGTGATCATATTACTACAATATTTCCATATAAGATGTCCTTGATCAATGAGGTTTTTAAGTATCTTAGATACTTTCTCAAGCCAAATCCATATAAAACTGTAGATTGGAATTGGTTAATAAAAAAGTGTTGAAAAGGATAAATTGTTGGTCATTTAGATGGCTTTCTTCAGGTGGTAGATTGGTTTTGGCCAATGTGGTCTTATAAACTTATCCAAGAGAACCTTAAAAGGTCAAAATTTCAAACTCAACAAAAAGGGAACCAACATTTAGAGCTCGCCGAGACATTTTTTATGCCATTCATCTCACCTCAAATGGATTCTGAACGGGAAAGTTATTAATTTTTTTAGTTTTCCCAAGACAATATTTCATGTGCAAATCATAGAAAAAGGGGTTGCCACATGGCACCACTAAAAGGGTGACACATGGCATCTCTACAGGTGTACAATGCCCATGTGGCACCACATGGCAGTGACATGGAATTCTACATGGTAGTGAAATGGCGTACTTGGCTTTGACATGTAGCAGATGATGTGGCATTTACATGGACTAGTCTAAGCGTGACATGTGTCACCCATAGGTTGGCCAAAATTTTCCCAAAGGGATGGTTATTACTCCATAGGATTTAAACCACCAACCACTCACAACACAACCAAACGGCTTATCCTTACACCATCCGCATGGGTCTTAACCCATTATAGAGGAACCAATATTTGAATTGGTCAATAATGAAACCAAGGGTAAAGGGGGAGTCGAACGACCCCACCAAAGTTGGTGGTTGGTTAAGACTCCCTCCATATTGGAACACTATTGAAATAAACATGCATGAAGGAATGGTAGTTTAAACCACCACCCCAAAAATGGGCTATACCATAATAGAAATAATGTATAACCTCCAAATTCTAGCCAAAGAAGGAGTCAAACCCCGGACCTCCCGGAATCAAGTACCTAAATGGATCCCATTCCACCAACGTTCCAATGGTGCTTAATTGAAAGGGATTCCTACCAACTTTTATTTAAATTCATATGCTACTAAGTGACGAAGGAGAAGACAACATGCTGAGGGCGCTAGGTGGTTGAGTTAGAGCATGCATTAGGTCGAGGAGGACATGATTCCCAAGGCGTATGACTACATCAATGAATATACAGATATGTACGACTGCATAAACTATTGTGGGCTGCATGTTTTTCAATTTTGGGAGACTGGGTTGAAGGTGACAGAATAAAGTCAACTTTATACTCATTTTTCACGGTTTTCTGCTGCGAGTCCAGTGGTGTAGTCTATTTTCTGATCCGAGTAGCATATTTTTAGGTACATTTCACATTTTAGGTATCATCTTATATTTTTCCATGTAATTTTCCATTTTGCTAAGAATTATAAAAAGGCCTCCCCATTGCAGAAGTAGGCCCGAAGACATAATCCTTATTGGACAAACTCCATTATCAAACTTGTGTTCTCATTTTGTTATGATGTTTTCTTCTTTTGAATGTAATTAATTATCGTGCACAATTCATGTTTTTCATGCCCTTCCAAAATCAATCTATGGTAAGTCTAGAATGAAAAGATCCCAGATCATGTTGTATAAGAGAGCGATTCTATGACTTTGGATTGTGAGTATGAATCATAACCAGCAAAAATCTCAAAATAGGAGAAGGTGAATTAGTGCCTTACAACCCTGATATTGGATGTGCGCAAAGAGGAAGAAATATGGAAGATGAAGAAGTTCACATCGAGCTTGAGAAATCTTTTCACAAAGCATTCTACCAATTGGCCGATAGGGTAGAACAATTGTTTTCATATTATCAAGAGAGGGTGAAAAAGAAGGAGAAGAAGAATAAGAAGGTAAAAGAAGAGGATGAAGCTTCAGTGAATTAGCAAGATGGAGAAGAGCCTATTGAACCTCCATCTCCATCCCAAAGTTGAAGCTATTCTTCTTCCTCATCCTCTCATCATTCTAGTTTTTGAAAGCATGCTTCCAAGAAGCCATTGTTAAATATTTATGTAAAATTTGATTTTCCCGTGTTTAATGGAAAATGAAATGTATAAAAATTTAACAATTGGATAAGCCATATTGAGTTTTACTGTCGTGTGTAGTAAATTGAAGAAGAAGAGATAAATGTTCAATTGGCATCTCTTCCATTATCTAACGTCGCTCTCATATGGTGGGAGAGAGAGCTTAAAAAATGTATCAATCACAATGGTAAACTTCTCTCCTCATGGTTTGAATATACTTCTACATTGAAAAAACAATTTTACCCTTTGGGTTACATTCAAAAGGCTATGATGGATTGGAAAAAATTGAGGCTAAGTAAGGTTCAAAATGTTCAAAGTTTCACATAATAATTTAGAAAAAGGATATTGAATTGAATGTCCCTTTAAATACTTTAGAAAATTTGTTGAAATACATTGGTGCACTTCTCAACTATATTTGTCATACATCGTTGTTGTTAAATCCTGCTAATCTTGATGAAGCAACTGTGCAAGCAACACACATTGAAAGCCGGGGGGGGGGGGGGGGGGGGGTTGTACAAGATGAATATCCCTTCAAGCATGGAGAAAACCATTCCTGGGAAAATGAAAATGGAAAGAGAACAACTAAAAAAAAGAAAGAAAAGAAATATATCCATTGCACTCATTATGACGTAGATGGACGTGATGAGGAGCGTTGTTAGAAGCTGCATCGATAGTCAAGAGCAAAGAAGTTTGGTGCCAAGGGGAAGCATAAGGCTATTGCTACAACTCAACAAGACTTGGGATTTGATTTAGGTGATGAAGAGTTGATCACAACAATTGGTTCACAAGGTAAAATTTCATTTCATGTTGGTTCAAGTTCTACACATGCATCTCATGATTATGAAAGAAGAAGAAGTGAATTGTTCCACATAAGAGTAGTGACAAAGAAAAAAAAGATGGAAACTCTATTTGATTCAGACTTACAAGTGAATTTGATTTCTGAAAATATTATCAAGGAGTTTGGACTAACCACAATACCTCATCCCAAACCTCACCCTCTAGGTTGGGTGCATTACAATGCAAAATTTCAACTTATCAAACAATGTAGAGTGAGGCTTGTTATTGCTTCTAAACTAATAGATGAGGCTGATTTGGATAATGTTCCTTTAGATGTATGTGGCATTATACTTGGGAATCCTTATCTTTATCATAGAAAATCTATCTTCTTCAAACATGAGAAAAAATACCACATCACAAAATACAGAGTGGAATATATTGTTACAGCTCACAAAATGAACACCAAGATATGAATGATAAATGACTAGGCGACCAAAAAACGTTGGTCACCAAATGAAATAAATAACTAAACCACCAAAAACGTTGGTCACTGCACTGTTTTTAAGTGGAATATGACCAAATTTGAGCAATTTTAAGTGATCGCAACTAAAAATTACTAAAATAAATGACTAATTTAGTCATGGGATACAAAAATGACTAATTTAGTCATGAGATAAAAAAAAAAATATGATTGATTTAGTCATGGGATAAAAGAATATTACTAGACAATCTAAGTTAATAATTATATAAGTTGTTCATTGTAAAAATTTATAAAATTGTAATAATTTTATTACAAATTCGTAAAAATTAACTATGTAGATGGATTGAGAGACCCCTATGCATTAAAACTTACAAAATTTTATTATCAAGATTGTAATTCTCTATTTTTCAAACAATGGATAATTCTCTCTTCTTTAATAGGATCTACTTCATATAGTTTTTTTCATAGTCTAACTTAAATCCCAATTTACAATTTGTTTGAGGAGCATTGTTAATCACTAGTATGAAAATGGGTATCCAAATGATATACTATTAAACTTTGTCGCAAAGACGTTTCATTTGTACTTTCGTATCGAGGGCATTGTGCTTGTCATGTCCATACTTTGTCTCAATATTTTCACTTCATTATGCCCCCTTCGGCACACTTGTCAAGTTTTTTCTTAATTGTGTCATCATGTGTCATGTTGTGTTGTTCCAAGGAGTTAGTCATTTCTCGCTATAAGTATCATCATGCCAGAATTGTCATACCATTGGGTTTAGGTCATCATGTTGCTCATGTCCATGTTTCATTTGATGAAAATCATCACAATTTGGGCTTTTCGGCAATCTGTCAAAGTTTCGGCAAGTGCATGTATTTAGAGTCATGATCACCAAAAACTGTCAATTTCTTGTCCTCCATTAATTTACAAAACACAACCATCTGCTATTATTTTTAATTCGTCTAGGCTCAAAAAGTTGAAAATAACTCCCTTGGACATCTCCCTACATTTGAAAGCATCAGTGACCCCTATTTCAATAAAAAAATATCTCCCCTCCTACGAGTTTACTCTTGGATTAAATAGGTAAATTATTGAATTAATGCATTCAAAATAACAATTCTACAAAACTAAAATTAGTATAATATCTTTTTGATACGTTTTAATATTAATATGTTTTTAATAATAATATGGATATTAATCTTAGTATTAATATGTTTTTTTATATTGATATCAATAGTAATAATTTTTTTTGTAAATTTGCAAATTCTAATAAACTCATAGATAAAAAATTACATGTCTGAGAAAGTCTGGGGTGGTCGAAAAAAGTGGAACCACCACGCCAGCCATTCAAAATTACATATCCTTCTAGGTAGCCTATAACAGAGAAAGTCCACTTGCATTGAATACCATGAAAACAAAAAAAATGGATATATACCAAATAGTTCTACAAATTATCAAAGTATTTAACGTGAGTTTAAAAATCAAACTATAACAAAAAAAATTGACTTAGCAATTCAAACCAGAGAGAGATCTAGTCGTCGTGGAAGACATGACCAAGAGTTACAGAGGGGGCGATCCTCAAGGATGGGGTAGCCCCATCCTCCTTCCTCAGAGTTGGTGGATAGGATGTTTCCTAGTAGAGGAGAAGACATGTTGCATGGGCCTTCACTGTCACGTACACATTTAAATAGAGGTTCAATGGTGGTCGAAATGGGAAAGGGAGCATTGGTGGCATCCTCTTGAATCGGAGCCGAACCTTGTTCCATTGACCTTCCTCCCATTACACTACCACATGCCACCTCCATAGTGTTGACCTCTATCTTCCCGCTAGCCAAGCATTTCCATGCGAAGGGGGCATCCAAAATACTAAGATGGTTGTCCATGTTGGTCAAATTATCTCTGACAAAGAGGAATATGTTGCGAGTCGAGCTCCAATTACCCAACATGTCCTCCATTAAAACTCCCATCATGTTTTTAAAGAGTCAATAGTGATTTATTTTACCTCCCCCTTTTCCTGTAGCAAGCCTCTCATTGACCATACGGGCCTCCCAGTCCTTAAATAGGACCCTGTTAGGCATCGAAATCCTGAATTCATACCCATTCTCCACCATCACACTCATACCTCATTGAGTTTTCCCTCTACCGCTGCTACTCCTCATGGGGGTTCCCTTGCCTTTACATGGTGGAAACAAGGGCAGAAAAATGCAACTGAAGAGGGCGGTTAAGCTACAGAAATAGCAGCAAAGTGAGGTCTCCAGTTGAGCTGTGCCAAAGAGAAAACAAATACTCCCTCCCTCGTCCATGCCTTGCTGGTTAAACCCATTCTTCGGTACCATCTAAAATCTTACATGATTCAGATTCACTGGTATCAAAAACCAAATTAAATGCGGATGGAACAGGCTCGAATTTCGATAGACTGAGAATGGACATCCTCCTCCATCTGTAGTGAAGAACTCTGGGTCGGAGATATTAATGGCCCCAAGACGCATGGCGCCACTCATTTGGATCTTGTTTCAAGGAGTGATAAGTTCTAGGTGGAGCATGCTTGCACCCACATCTCGATAATATCAATAGAAATATTAATGAAAATATTAATATGTTTTTTATTAATACATATTATTTATTAAAAATTATATTATAAATAATATAATAATATTAAGTTATTTATAAAAAAAATCAAATAAGAAAGTTGAGGATTTTTGGGGTTATTTTCACTGGGTAGGAATGGGAAAAAATAAATTAAGGATTTTAGGGTTATTTTGGGGCTTTTTTAGTTTAACATGTGCAAATGGGCTGATCTCCACATATCTAGAAATTGGTTTTGGTTGTTCTTGCTTTATCCTTGAATTTAGATCTAGCCGTTATTGCTTCAGGTATGTATTATGTTCTGCATTTATAGTCATCTCCATATTATAACAGTGGTTTCACAAATCATATCTCTGATTTCGTTGATATTCGTTTGTTGGGTTCAATAGATATTCTGGCTGTTACAAACCCTGTAAACACAAGATAACCCTGTAAACATGAGATTTGTGACTACCTGGCACTATTCCACAAATGAGAAGTGTCATCTGGATATCGTTGGTGCATGGTTTAAATCTAAGTCACCTTTGGTATGGATTTCCCTCATCCATTTTTAGGGTTTCTATCTCCCATTGAGCTCATTTATGATAGTATATATCCTGATGAATGCTATGTGTATTGCTAATTTGTCAGAATGTCCAAAGGGGATGTGTGGATGAAAACCCTAATATATTCTATGTGGGAACTTATTGGCGTGGAAACCAAACATGGTAGTATTGATGGCCCCCCTCCACAGTAAAGGTTTCATTAACCAACCCATATAGATATGCACCTGGCTCATATCCTACAGCTTTTATTTTCCTTTAATTATGTGTTTTTTGGGTGGGTACCTTTGCCTTCTGTTGTGCACTTGGCCACATATTTTTTTGCCTTATAACTGTTGGAAATATTAATCACTCACATATCCATACCCGAGTCTCGGCCGACTCTGTCAAAGTCTATATCAATCAAGATCTTGCCGGTCAGTCTGACAAGAGGGAAGAGTCCACTATTCGGCAATGTAAATCAGTTGAATTTATTTCTGAAGCTAAGTTGTTAGGTAGTGTTGTAATCTCACAGATCACATAGGGTTACCAATAATACACATTAAGAACAGACATACATAACAGATATGAGAGACAAGAACAAGTAAGTGAAATAACATATTATATTATAATGAAAGGGTCCATACAATACAGAGAACTGAATCGAGTTCTCATATGGCTCAACAACTTAATATATATGAATTACAAACAGTTAAAAATAGCTACCTATTAATTCGGTCAACAAACACGACCTTGTGTGGCTGACCTAATCTCTTATTAGTCGGTTGATCATTCAAGTCGGCTTACCGACTTGCTCCTCCAACATCTCCCCCACAAACAAAACGTTTCTTCGTCCCGAAGAAACAGGAACGTACCAAAAATGTATTTTCCCGTCCTAAGTAGTTATTTCTATGTTTGATCTTCATGGGCTATTAAGTATGATGGATGGTCTTTTTTGCACACAGACTTCGACAATTGCTTCAGCTGTCACTGCCAGCTGATGTTGGAATTCTGTCCAACTTTGCAGTATTTTTTGGATATCGATGGTTAATGGAGTTAGACTATAATATCTACATCTTTTCTTGAATGGAAAACTCTGCTATATTCTCCATGTCAGGACCCATAAAGTGGTCATTTTCCTCTGCTGTCTCAAAAATTCATTTCATCTGCAGGCAAATGATGTCTAATTTTTTTAAACTTGGAATGGCTTGCTGCACCCACTGGTGTGCTTGTCACTCGTGCTTCTGCAATTTGGCTATTTCGAGCACTATTTGATTTTCAATTATGCTTCTGAGTTCTTCCTCTGTGCTTTTTCTCTTCTCGAGCGCTTGGATTTCTTGTCAAGTTTGTCAAACTTGCTGATAGACTTTCCTGTAATATGCAGGCCAATCTTTCAGTACTTCTTCTGTAATGACCAAGTAGTACCCTGACTTGTTTTGGATTCATTGGTGGTTTTAAGTCGAGGATGATTTTTATTTTTGCAAAGTCGACTTTAATACCTTCTTTACAGACAATGTGTCCTAACAATATCCCTATGGGGGTCAGAAATATACACTTCTTGATGTTCAAGGATAGTTGGATTTGTCTGCATCATTCCAGCATAAGCCTTATCCATTTACAATGGTATTTTAGTGTAGAGTATATTTTCCAATCCTCAAAATATACTGCCATTGTTTTGTAAATATACTCCTGGAATTTTTTAACCACAATCCTTGAAAAGACTACAGGTGCATTTTTCAGTCCAAAAGGCATAACCCTGTAAGAAAATGAGCCAAATTCACATATGAGTGTTGTCTTTTTCTGATCTTCTTTAGCTATTGGTACTTGATTATAACCTGAGAATCCATCTGTAAACGAATAGCATTCATGTCCTACTACCTCATTTAAGATTTCATCTGCATACGGAGTTGGAAATGGGTCTGTTAATGTAACTTTAATGAGTTCTCTAAAGTCGACACAGATCCTTAGCCTGGTTGGATCATGCTTCTTTGGTTGAACCACCATTGGACTTGCCCATTCTGATTGGTCAATAGGGTAGATGATTCCTGCTACAAGCACTTTATCAATCTCTTTCTTGACTATCTCTTTGTATTTATGAGCTAGTTTATATCGTCTTTTCTTGACAGGTCGAACATCAGGTTTAATGTCGATCTTCATTTTTCCCATTTCATGTACTATACCTTTGAGATCCTTATAGTCTCTAGAAAATACATCCTAAAATTCTTTCAATAGGTTTGTTATCTCTATTGTTTGTTCTTCGGACCAGTAGTCTCCAATTTTTTCTATTTTTGGTTGATCATCATTTGATATGTCGACTTCTTTGATTTTCACTTTAGCGTCTAACCATTCAGGAGATTTTGTCTCATTGATTAGTCAACTCCCTTCTTTAAACTGTGAGAATGTAGCAGGAAAGTTTGCTGCAGTCATTCAGTCGATGTCTTGCTTGTCGGTTGTCTCAACTTTGAGTATTGTGCGAATTGGTTTTGTTGTTTTGGCATGGTTTGATTTCCATCTAAAGCTTTTCCCTTCTGAATTTTCATTTTCCATCTGTAGTCTTGTTGACTGTGGAATTGTCCCGGTTTGTATATTGTTACAGTTTATTGTCAGTTGGTTGTCTTTTAGGGTTTTTTTTTTCTGTTGGTTGTACAAATGCTTTGATCTATTTTGCAATTTTGACCAAATTCTCATTTTGGGGTTCAAAGTTCAAGTCTTTGATAAAATTCTCTTTGATTTCATGCCATAGGAATGTTTCACCTCGAGCTTCTTCCATCTTGTACCATTTGTTTGGTAAGTCAGCAAGTGTTGATGGAAATAAGTGTGGCCATGTACGTTCATCTTTATATCCAAGTCTTCTCCATTCTTTTTCACATGTCTTTATATGGTTTTCTGGATCCTATCCTTGGGTAAATATAGGTATCTGAGACTGGTTGGTTAACTTGTTTCCTCTAAATCGTTCTACAAAATAAGTCGAAGCTGTTGTCCATGTCTGCAGTCTTGACTGATGGGTATCCCACAATCTAGCAGCTTGTCCTATAAAAGTTTCTACTAAACTTTGTAGTCGGTCATGTTCACCAATGTTCCTAGATACTTTCTCTACATGCATAACTGGTGATTCTCTTTCCTTATATTTTGGTATTTTTATATTATTTATATTTGTTGATTTCAAGGTAGGATATTCCCTAGTTTTCTTCCCAAATATTTTTGGGATGATGGACACCACAAAGCATTGTCTGACTGGTTTATTTTGTATTTTTTGAATAGTCCAGCATCCTCTTGCTTTTGTTTCATAGTTTTCAAGCTCCCAATCATATAGTTCTGCATCTGAATTGTATCCTACTAAGTCGTGGTTACCTAAGTAAATTTCACCATGTATATTAGGTTTTGTGTAATCTTCATTGTTATGTACCTGATATAGTTTCCGGATGTCAACTTATTCATCAATTGGTTCTATCCAAGGTTATCCTTGGGATGGATGGATAGGTATTATTACTTTTTTTCCATTCCCCTTTAATTTTATTCTTTCTTTGTCCAAGGATATCGAGGCTTTAATTTTTCTCCCCCTAGGTCGACCTACTAACGCTAGGAACGAATTGGATCCTTCCTTAGGGTCAATAATTTCGAAGTCGAATTTGGTTGATATTCCTTTTATCGTTGTGTCAACACTTTTCTAGACTCCAATAGGTTCAATTAGGCCTTAGTCGGCTAGTTTCATATATATGTCTGATTCGTATAATCGAGGTATGCCTAACTGTTCCCGTGTGTCTCACATCATAATATTTACCTGTGATCCGAAATCGAGTACAACTTGTCGGACATGGTATCCTTGAATTTCCAGGTTGACAAGTGGGTCGGCATCACTTTTATCTTTTTGTTTTAAGATGCAGATATTCTTTGTTTGCTTTTCGGTGTTTTTGTTGTGTTTTATTTTATATAGTAAGTCAATGAATTGAGATATTGTTTTATCTTTTTGTACCAAATGTATTAGCTCTTTTATTGTGTCTTGTCGATTATCATCTTCTTCTTCCTGTTGAACAAATTCTCTAAATATATCTGTTGCATCTTTATATATTTGCTTTTCTTTAACTGGGTCAGGATAAACATTCTTTTCTTTTATTTTTCTTATTTTGGGGTTATCATTTCCAATTTTCGTCCCTTGTCGAGTTACGATATGTAAATTCATTATATTAATTATATCATGTTTTCGCACACATGATAAGACATTAACAATTTTCTTCTTATTTATTTTTTCAAGCATAGTAGGGCAATCCTCTAATGAGTGATCCCCTACTCCACAACTAGTACAGAATTTTAGGTCAGTCCTATCCTTGTATGGATAGTCTGCATATCAGTGTCCTTCCTTGTAACATGTGAAACATTGGATGGGATGACATGGTCGGTTGTCTCGATTCCTAGAGAATCAACCTTGACTTCCATAGCCTCCACGTCGGTTGTCAAACTGGCGTTCGTACTGACGACCTTCGTACCTTTAATTAATTTGGTCATTTTGTGCATTGTTTCATTGCTCATTGTTCTGTGCAACTACGTTAGTCTGATATATTGCTTAATAATTTTGTCGATTCTTTAGATTCAAGTGGCAGTCGGCGGTGTTATGATTTTTAGTTTCACAGATTTCACACCATGATGCTTTGCCATTCTTCATGTTGAATGGAAAATCTTTTGTAGTGTGCTCTCCATGCTCCTGGCAGATGTCGCAAAAACATTTTGTTTGCACAAATCGAACATCCTTCCAACTAATATCCTGTCGACGGCTATCTTTTGAATGTCCGGTCGATGAGCATTTCGTGCACCAGATGTCCTGACTTTTAAGGTTTATCTCTTTTAAATATTTCTGCATGATCTCAAGTTGTGCTTCCAGTCTATGATCTGTGGGGTATGTCGTAATATCTTCATCCATTTCTACTTGTAGAGCTTTAGTAAGTGCATCCTCATAAGTTTTGAATGTCTCCAGACTTATGTGCCGATGAATTTTCTATGACAGACCTGCAAGAAACCACTGGATTAGTAGTTGCTCATCAATAACATAATCCAATTACCTGAGAAGGTCTTTCCAGCGTTTGTCATAGTCACGAACAGTTTCTCCTGACTTTTGTGATGTTGTCTTCAATTTCTTAGCTGCCAGACATTTTGCATCTACAGTTTTAAACAATGATAAAAATTGTGCTTTGACTTCTGCTTTAGTTGCTCCAAGGGTTCTTTCAGAAAAGGTCATAAACCATGTTAATGCTCTTTTCCTTAAGGCTCCAATGAACTGTGCCATCTATCTGTCTTCATCTATAACTTGGTTTGCCTCCCATGTTGATTCGCAGACAAACCAATGTCATCTGGGATCTTTGTCTCCCTCATATAGAAGGATGTGCACTGATCCGTGACCCATGTCGGAGTCACTATCACTGTCTTCTTTAGGAGGTGGCGACGGTGGGGATAGTGGGGTATTTTGTTTATTCTTCTGTGCAGAACTATTGTCAATAGAACTCGCGTTTCCGTCGATCGTCTTAGTTGTCGTTTCTTATCCGACAAGCAGTCGGTCGTGGTTGAATTCTCCCGTCGATGTCCAACTGCAATTATTTGTCTGCAGCTCCAAATTTTCTCTATCTTCCAAAGCTATATTTGGCAGGGGGGGTGCTCCTTCATGTGTCGGGTAAAGTAAGTGGATACTTCGGTTGGAGGGTAATGCTTGAAGCATGACCCAATTTCCTTCTTCTGGTCGATAGACAAGTACATGATTATCATTATTTCTCTCGTCATCTAGTCGGCTCCAAATACCAAAGTCACCAGCTCTTAGTCTGAGGTCCTCTTTGACAATGGTTTTTATCCTGGTACTTGAATTCATCGAATATAGAGGTCTTACCTCCTGGGGAACTTCTAATTAGAGAGCTTCTCACTACTCTATCCAGAAATCTTCTTCCATAGGGGATGCTTCTTCTTCCATGCCTTCTTCATGTCGGTCATGACCCGACTCTGGCGGATTTCTCTCTTGGTCTATCACCCTAGTACTCATTCCTCTTTGCAGAGCTATAGCTCTTTCTCTTCTTTCTTCCCTTCCTTGCAACCTATTCTTCCTCTCTATTTTCTGAAAGTTCATCGTACCCTTGTGTGACACTGTCCTTTGAATTTCCTTTTTAGGCCGAATTCTCATTGCTAGTGAATGGTATCTCCTTAGTGGACTAGAATCCTCTCCACTTTACCCCGAAATATGACCAACTACCCCCCCATTGCCTACCCGACACTTTAGAAAGCTCGGATAGTTCTGTTTACTTGCTTACGAAATATTCCCACTCCCTCTCGGCAATGAATTTTTCCCACTTCTTTTGTTTCTCCACCCAGTTAGTATTTTGTGGCGGTTCGCGTAGTAATGGACGAGGTTCGACAATATGACCCACTCCTTTTTCTATCACGAATTTAAACAACAAGGTCAGTAAGGAGCACAGGAACTATTTGGTAAGGTCTGTATAGAATTTCTTCTAAACGGATTCTACCAAAATTCTCTCCTTTATAGCTTGCTCCTCGCAGAAGTCATCGGTGATTTTTTTGAACCACTCCGACAAGTTTGTCCTTCCCCCTCGAATCAGTTTGTCTAGAATTTGTTGATATTTAATCGCTTCCAGATTTTTCATCCAGAAGTTTCTTCAGAAGCTGGGGTATTGATTCTACAAACTTCTCATGAGTCTCGGTAAAGAGCCTTTCTTTTTCTTGCGCAGTCGTTAATCTGTTTCTTCGTGCGTATTTTTGCAAGTAGTTTGCTATTTTATGCTCCCACCAGTCCTTACTCTCTTGTTCTGATATCATCTTCTTGTATACATCTCAGAAATGTACTACTGGCAATGGAACCAATGTTGTAATCTCACAAATCACATAGGGTTACCAATAATACACATTAAGAATAGACATACATAATAGTTACAAGAGACAAGAACAAGTAAGCGAAATAACAGATTATATTATCATGAAAGGGTCCATACAATACAGAGAACTTAATCGAGTTCTCATCTGGCTCAATAGCTTAATATATATGAATTACAAACAGTTACAAATAACTACTTGCCGGTTCGGTCAACCGACACAACCTTATGTGGCCAGCCTAATCTCTCATTAGTAGCTCAACCGACTTAGTCGGCTGATCGTTTAGGTCATCTTACCGACTTTCTCCTCCAACAGGTAGATATTTATTACAGTCTTTAATGGAGATTCAGTCGATTCATGTAGAAGCAATTTTCAGGTTTCCTATAAATAGAAGAAGAAAATTGTAAATCTAGTTAGACATTAGAGAGAACTCGGGGTGAGAAAAGAGAAGTTGAAGCTCAAGCTTCTGTGTATGTGATTCAGTCGAAGAGATGAAGCTCTGTAAAAGGATCAGTCAGTGAGACGACAAGTCTGGACAAACAAGTTTGTAATATCTTTGTTATTTACGCATAGTTATATATATGAAATAGTTTCTGGTTGAATGCATGTTTATTTGGCCACACATTATTTCTAGATTTACTTGTGTAAATGTTGTTTACATTTATGAGTTAAGTGAAATATCAAGAACCCATAAATTTCTCAATCCGTGAAATTTCAAGGTTTTACGGCACATTGGTCGACTCAAGTCTTCCTACATATTTGGGAATATGTTTTATAAGTTCTTTGGATTTGTTAATGTGTCCATTTTTAATCTATCTTACTCACAGGTGAAAAGTATTTGTAATTTCTTCAATCTATTAGACTAAGAAAAATACTCTGTAGATTTCGACCAAAGTGAACCGACAAGGTCGCTTGAGTAATCCGACTTGAGAGGTCAAAGAGGTCAGCTGACTTGAGAGGTCGAAGAGGTGAGCCAACTTAGAGGTCGAAGTCAGCCGACTTTGAAGTAACAAGTGGTCGAGGTAAAATCAGTCGATAGAACCGACAAGTAAGTCTAAGTAAATTAGTCAAGTCAAAAGGCCAACCAAAGTTGATAGACTTGTCTAGTCAGGAGATAAACAAGTTTCACCTGACAAGTGAAAAAAAAATAGAGGCCGACGTGAAAATATTTAATTTTTAATATTAACTGAGCAGTAAACTCATGTTTAGTCGGCTTGGTTTTGGCTAAATGGTATCAAAGCTTGGTTTATATCAAAGCAACGTTTACAAAAGAAATCTTGTCTTAAAAGGTGGAAAATTAATTTTCTAAGGAAAGTTAATTAAAAAAAATTTAAAAATGGCTTCCACTTCTGGTTCATTACAAACTCCAATTTTTATAGGAAATAATTATGAATATTGGTATTTAACAATGAAGGCTTTATTCAGACGTCAAGATGTCTGGGAGATAGTCCATCATGGTTATGTAGAACCAACAGACATGGCAGCATATAACAATCTCACACAGGTTGAGAAAGATGTGTTGAGGGAACAGAGGAAGAAAGATGGAAAAGCTCCGTTTTACATACATCAAGCTATGCATGAAAGCATACTCACAAGAGTAGGAGAAAAACTAATGCTAAGAAAGCATGGGATACATTGGAGACTGCATATCAAGGTTTGGATAAGGTAAGGACATCCAAGCTGTAGATTCTGAGAAGAGATTTTGAATCTTTGTCCATGAAAGATTCAGAGAATGTAGACACATTCTACACCAGATTTGTTGGTTTGATAAACCAACTAAAAATTCATGGAGAAGCCGTAGAAGACCGAAGGGTTGTTGAAAAAATTCTTAGAAGTCTTCCCCCAAGATTTGAAAACTTTGTTGTGACCTTGGAAGAACACACAGAAATGTCGACATTTAACATTGATGAGCTGCAAGATTCATTCATCAATCATGAACACAGACTCAGCAGAACACAAACATCATTGGAAGGTGCATTTGCAGCACAGTCATCCATAAGTCGTGGTAGAGGCAGGGGGAGAAACAACTTCAAAGGCAGAGGAAGAAGTTCTTCAAGAGGAGGACGAGGCAGAAATCCTATAAATGTCGGTGGCAGACGAGATAATCAGAAACCAAGTTAGCTTGAAGCGGCCATAGGTTTGATAAATCAAAAATTCAATGTCATTACTGTAAGAAGTTTGGTCATTGTGCATATGAATGCAGGAAGAAACAATATGACCAAGGAAGATGTAATAACCCAAAATTTCATAAAAATTGAAAAAAAATTAAAGTGACAAAATGTCCAAAGTCGCAACTAAGTAACTGCTAAAGGTTAGTGGAAAATGAAACGGTTTATAAGAGATCATGGGATTGTTTAATTAAATGAATCTGTAAACTAATGGATGTAATCTTAAACACCTGTGTTATTACTATTAATGACTTAATAGCTTTAATTTTATTAGAGTTAAAAAAGTACTTGCATTAAGCTGCTGCTAGATATACTGATGATTTACTTTTGTCAAGTAGGTAATAATTCTTGTTTGATATTGGGGCTTACTTAGAGTTCTACTAACTCAATTGGAATGTTGGTTCCTTACAAGTTTAGCAGGTAAGCGTAAGATCTAGTAGGTGTTATTTTAAATTACATCGAGAAAATTGCTTTCCTAGCATGTTAAGATGCTAGTTTAAGAGAAGGATAAATAAGTTGCTCGTCTACGAGAAGGTAAAGTCTATTTTTTTCTATTGTTATAAATCCATAGTTGTATTTATAGCTAACGCCATAATGAATTTTTATCAAAACTAAACAAGGGTTTAAATTGGCTGGAACAAGTACTAACCAAAGTTCCTTCAATCGTTTAAAAACTTAAGACACTTTTTATCATCTTATGTTTACAACAAAGGTTATTTATAAATTTCCAGAAAGAGAAAAGAGCTCATGGTGTTGGGGCTTAAGTTCACTTCGAACTGTTTAGTGATCTCACATCTAAACTCACTTCAATACTCAAAAGAAGTCCTTCTCTTAAAGCATGAACAAGTTCCTATGTTTTTCAATTATAAATTTAACAATGAGTTACTAGAATCTTTAAGAGAAATTCTCCATTATTGTTAGTCTTCAGTTTCTTCATCACTCCTTCATCAAAATAGTATAAAGGTTATGTTTGTGGAAGTTTATGGCTTTTCTTTTTTAATATAGTTATAAGCTATATTATAACCATCTCATAACTCTATAC
>LPNX010539144.1:0-109393 GCA_001517045.1 Pseudotsuga menziesii | reverse complement strand
GAGAGAGAGAGAGAGAGAGAGAGAGAGAGAGATTTTGCACATTTTTGTTTTATTAACAGGCCTAAGCCTCGACCCTTTGCTTCTAAAGGCTGTAAGCCATTCCTTATAAATGGATTCTAAATTTGCAAATGGCTTAAGTAATATTTGATTATTTTAATTTATGTTTTCAATAATTTTTATATGTAATATTTTTCATTATTACCCTGTATTTATGGTGATTTCCAATGCACAGTTTATGGGAAAAAAATACTGTGTTTAAGAGTAATATTTTACTCTAGTTTTGGCTTTTAAAGGGTTAATTAATAAGTAAACCCTACAACTCGATAATAGTATTATTATAATTAGTAATTTTTAGCTCTATTTATTTAATGATTTCTTTAACGATTTTTACATTTTGTTTATAAATTTCAACTAAGAAATATTAGGGTTTTAATGCTACAAACTTGTAAATAGGGTATATTTATCTTCCAATAACTTCTGTGGTTCTAAATAGAATATAGTAGAATCCTTCTGTCTTAGACAGACACACATAGTGTCTGGAATTCAATGTTATAAAAATGTTTTACAAATTATTTTTACCTGGTTCTTAGATGTTAGCCTATTTACTATAATTATGTTTAATTATTAAACTGTAAACTTTATATTTTGTAAAGAAATGTAATACTAGAATTATTTCTATAAATAATATTATTACTATTCTTTTACATACCTATCTTTTAGTTTATAACTGAAGTAAATAAATGCAGACAATATTTACTACTTCTTTATAGTAGATATCATAAGCAAACTAAAGTAAAATCTAGTTACAGTTTTCATTCAAGTAAAAGAATCATCTGGTTCACCTAAACACCCAGTTGTACTAGTGTACTGCCTGAGTTAGACGTGGAAAAATACAGTTTGGAAATTATAATTCTATCTGTTTCTCATTTTGCATGTTCATTTCTATTTCTAACATAATCTGTAATTTACCAAATCTAACATTACACAGTTACTCCTTTCTTCATAAACCCTAAAATACTAACATGCCTATAGTTAGAAACTAATAAACATTTTATTGAAGACAGTAAACAAATATAACAACATAAAGACAAATAGAACCTGTCAATGATAAGACGACAATAGCTTAAGGAGGTTGTTCCTCCCAACTTGTTCCTGGTTTTCTTGGCAAAGAACTGGGTGGATATTATAACTTTAATACCTCTGTCACCTGACTGGTACAATTACCTCAGTAATCAAAATATGCTCACAGCAGTATGAACTTAATCCTAATAGTTGCAATAAGTTCAGTCTCAGCAGTTAACCCCTCAAACTCACTTCATCAATCCCCTCCATTGAATTTCTCTTGAGTAAATTCATTCACCTTGAATGATCACCTCTAGAAAATGAGCAACCTAAGCTGTCTTCAATGGGAAATTTTATAGAGATGCCTAGGTTTTCTGGGTCAGTTTTCATCTAATGAGCCATGTGCTTTGATTCCACTTTCTTGTGGAATCATTGACCACAAATATAAGGAAGTTTCCACCTACAATAGTTGGAAGTGGTTTGAGGATGCTGCCACTTGTCAGTTTACTCTCCACCCAGTCCCCTCCGCCAATTAACTAGCAAACACTCTTTTAACAACTTCCCTAAGTTGTTGTCTCATCATTTATTTATTTATAAATAAAATATTCTGAATTACATTAATTATTCTTGACCCCACTGGGTCATCAATTATAAACTTAGCATTAAATACAACATATTTTTTCTCAAATAACATTAAATTGTTTTTGCAAATTGGGGCATGTGACATACAAAACCCCTTAAATTATAACATCGTAATCGATGTTACTTATTCCTCTTCCTCAGAGTTCCCCTAAAATATAATTGGATATGCATCCCGCATATGACTTTCCAATTACCAGGTGGCTTCCTCTGGACTAAGGTGCTTCCATTGCACCTTCACTTGACCAATGGTGCGGTTTCGAAGTGAGATCTCCCTCCGCTCGAGGATACAATCCAGTTCCACTAGAAAATATCCTTAGGGTTCCACTGGGTCATCAATTACAAACTTAGCATAAAATATAACACAATGTTCCTCAAATAACATTAAATTATTTTTGCAAATTGGGGCATGTGATAGAAGACAAAGCTCAATTCAGGCGACCAGCACCAGCACTTCAACAAGTGCAATGTTAATGGCATCGACATCTCCACTTGAATGCAATGTTGTTCAATAAATTCCACATGACATATGGTACTTATATTCAAGCTGTAGCAACCACATGACTGGTAATTTAAACTTGTTTTCTAGTCTAGACAATTCAATTCAAATTGATGATACACTTGGAAACAATGTCCAAGTTACTGTCTTAGGAAAAGGCATTGTTAATATTCTAACCAAAAAAGTGGAGACTAAGTATATCCCTGATGTTTATCATGTCGAAGGTCTGAAACATAATTTGTTAAGCATTGGACAGTTGATACAAAAATGATACAGAGTCGACATGGAAGATGATCACTGTGTGATCAAAGACAAGCGTCCAAGCGACCAGCTAATAGCAAAAGTGCCAATGACAAGAAACCGCTTGTTTCCATTGAGGATAGTTCCCGACATGAAAGGGAAGACAAATACAGGAGCTGCATTCAAGACAGAAAGTGAAGAAATAGTCGACATCCTCGATAAGAAAGAAAATGGCAATGCTAATTTGCAAGCTGCATTTCAAACAAAAGCTCAAGATGAATCCTGGTTGTGGCATTTCAGATTTGGACATCTGAATTTTGGTGGGCTGAAGCTACTGCACACAAAGAATATGCTAAAAGGATTACCATCGATCGACAGACCAGAGAGGGTTTGTAAAGGCTGCATTTTTTGCAAGCGGAAAATAGATACTTTTCCAATCGGAAAGTCATATAGAGCACACACACCACTTGAAGTTATGCACTCTGATATTTTTGGTCCAATGCAGACATCATCCATTGGTGGCTGCAAGTATTTTCTAACTTTTACTGATGACTACTCAAGAAAAACATGGGTATATTTTTTGAAACATAAATCTAATGCAATTAGTTGTTTTCAGTAGTTCAAGGCACTCATGGAGAACCAGAGTGGACATCGCATTCAAATCTTAAGGAACGATAGAGGAGGTGAATATGTTTCAAATGAATTTCTGAATTTTTGCAAGACCCATGGCATAAAAAAATAATTTGCTGCATGGTATACACCTCAGCAGAACGGTATTGTCGAAAGAAAGAATAGATCCATCATGGAGATGGCACATAGCATGTTGGCAGCCAAGCATTTGCCAAATTAATATTGGGGTGAAGCAGTCGCAACTGTTGTTTACATTATGAACCGGTGTCCGACAAAGAGTGTGAAGAACAAAGTTCCCCAAGAAGCATGGATAGGTATGAATCATAGTGTTTTCCATTTAGAAGTTTTTGGTTGTGTTGCATATTCTCATGTTCCAGATGAGCTGAGAAGGAAGCTAGACAAGAAGGGACATAAATGTATTTTTGTCGGCTATTCAGAAGACAAAAAGGCATACAAGTTGTATGATCCTGTCACAAGGAAAGTGATAATCAGTTAAGATGTTCAATTTGTTGAGAATGAATCATGGCATGGAACCATCGACAGAAATGTCAAGATTGTGTTGAATGTCGATAATGATGATATGGAAGAGGAAGTGGTTCAAACACCACATGTAAGTCAACCGGTCGTAGCACCATCAAATCCCATGACACCATGACATGGTTCAGCACAACGAACACTGACACAAGTAGCAGCTCAAGCTACAATGACAAGCACACCAAGAGGAAATCAGAATCCATCAAGCATTTCATCAAGGTCGACATCAACAGAACTGATGAAGACAAGAATTCTGTAGGAGATATATGAAGTTGGTACACCAAATTCATTCTCTCTCTTTGCATTATTTTCCCCTATATATGATCCATTAACATTTGAAGAAGCTATTGAAGAAGAAGTATGGGCACAAGCCATGGATGAAGAAATAGAATGCATTGAAAAGAACCAGACATGGGAACTAGTTGATGTACAAAAAGACAAAGATGTAATCAGTGTCAAATGGATTTACAAGACCAAGCAAGATGCGGATGGGAATGTGCAAAAGCACAAAGCAATAATGGTAGCAAGAGGTTTCACTCAGCAACCCGTCATCGGCTTCAATGAAATGTTTGCACCTGTTGCATACATGGATATAGTCAGAACAGTTTCAGCCATTGCTGCACAAAACAAATGGCATGTTCATCAAATGGATGTCAAGTCAGCATTCTTAAATGGTTATCTAGAAGAGAAAGCATATGTGGAACAACCACAAGGGTATGAAGTTCTATGTCAAGATCATAAAGTGTATAGGCTGAAAAAGGCACTCTATGGTTTGAAGCAAGCTCCTGGAGCTTGGTACAGTCAAATTGATTCCTATCTCACTGAAAATGGATTTCACAAAAGTGAAAGTGAACTGACATTGTACCCCAAAGTGAATTAGCCAGGTATGATGTTAATTGTCTGCTTGTATGTAGATGATTTAATATTTACTGGTGATTTTGGCATAGCATATTTTAAAGCAGTCATGGAAAGTGAATTTGAAATGACTGATTTGGGGCTTATGAAGTTTTTTCTGGACATTGAAGCTAAGCAGTCTGAAAGTGGTATTTTTATATCACAGTCTAAATATGCAAGTGAAGTTTTAAAAATATTTAACATGTCTAATTGCAAGACAACCCCATCACCAGTAATAACAGGTTTAAAATTGAGCAAGGATGATGAAGGATCAACTCTCGATCCTACGGTGTTCAAAAGGCTTGTTGGTAGCCTTATGTATTTGACAGCGACAAGACCCGACATTATGTATGGAGTAAGTCTGATCTCAAGGCTCATGGAGTCACCAAAAGATTCACATTGGCAAGCAGGTAAAAGAATTCTGAGGTATGTAAGTGGCACATAAGACCTTGGTATTATGTATTCAACCTCATAAAATTTTAAACTCATTGGATACATTGGCAGTGACAATTGAGGTAGCATATATGATAGGAAGACCACATCTGGGTACACATTTCATTTTGGTACATGTGTTGTTTCATGGGATTCAAAGAAACAGTCCATAGTAACTTTGTCTTCAGCTGAAGCAGAGTATGTTGCATCGACAAGTGCTGCATATCAAGTTGTCTGGATGTGGAGAGTGTTAAAATACTTGTCACAAAACCATCAAGAACCGACAAACATATTCTACGACAACAATTCAGCCATAGCATTATCCAAGAATCATGTGTTTCATAAGAGAACCAAGCACATCGACACAAGATTTCATTTTATAAGAGAGTTGGTGAACAACAAAGAAATTTGTTTGGAATTTTGAAGGTTTGAAGATCAACTTCTATTTATCTTTACAAAACCATTGGCAATTGATACTTTTCAGTATTTGCGTAGTTATCTTGGAATGACAAGTTCTCATAGTGAACTCTATCATAAACAGAGCATGTCTAAGCTCTGAAACATTTTTGTTTTAAAAATCCTCATCTGCTCATAATTAAGGGGGGGTGTTGGAAATATTAATCACTTGCAGATCCGTACCTGACTCTCAGTTGACTTCGTTAGAGTCTGTATCAGTTAAGATCTTGTCGATTAGTCTGACAAGAGGGAAGATTCCAAGATTCGACAATGTAAAACAGTCGAATTTATTTCTGAAGATAAGTTGTTAGGTTGATAGTTATTACAGTCTTTAAGGGAGAGTTAGTCGATTCATGTAGAAGCAATTTTCAGGTTGCCTATAAATAGAAGAAGAAAATTGTAAATCTAGTTAGACATTAGAGAGAATTCAAGGTGAGAAAACAGAAGTTAAAGCTCAAGATTCTATGTATGTGATTCAGTCGAAGAGCCGAAGCTCTGTAAAAGGATCAGTTGGTGAGCCAACAAGTCTGGACAGACAAGTTTGTAATATCTTTGTTATTTCCGCATAGTTATATATTTGAAATAGTTTCTGGTTGAATGCATGTTTATTTGGCTGCACATTATTTCCAGATTTAGTTGTGTAAATGTTGTTTACATTTACGAGTTAAGTGAAAGATCAAGAACCCATAAATTTCTCACTCCATGAAAGTTCCAGGTTTTACTGCACAATGGTGGACTCAAATCTTCCTACATATTTGGGCATATGTTTTATAAGTTCTTTGGATTTGTTAATGTGTCCATTTTTACTCTATCTTACTCACAGGTGAAAAGTATTTGTAATTTCTTAAGTCTCTTAGACTAAGAAAAATACTTTGTAGATTTCAACCAAAGTGAACCAACAAGGTCGGTTAAGTAAGTTGACTTGAGAGGTCGAAGAGGTCAGCCGACTTGAGAGGTCGAATAGGTGAGCCGACTTAGCGGTCGAAGTCAACAAACTTCAAAGTAACAAGTGGTCGAGGTAAAATCAGTCGGTAGAACCGACAAGTAAGACGAAGTAAATCAGTCGAGTCGAAAGGTCGACCAAAGTTGATAGACTTGTCTAGTTGAGAGATAGACAAGTTTCACCTAACAAGTGGAAAAAAAAGAGGTCGACGTGAAAATATTTAATTTTTAATATTAATGAGCAGTAAACTCAAGTTTAATTGGCTTGGTTTTGGCTAACAAGAACTGGCTATTGTTATTGACCTTGAATTCTCTTGATCACCTGAAATATGAGGAAATTCATATAAATCAAGTGAAAAAGGAGAAAATAAAAAGAGGCATTCTCTAGATTTAGTGGGACACTAGCCATTAAAACACTAAAAGCTACGCCTTTGTGGAGATCGCATGTCATTCACTATATATTAATTCTCACATGTTCAAATAGTAAAGATATATGCTTCAACCAAGACCTCGCAAAAATTTTCTTGGTCGTTCCGCGAAGCATTGCGTGATTCCAAAGAATAAGAGGAGAAAAAACTTTATTTGTCAGTGAGATGTGTACATTTCTTGGAAACCATTTCGAAAATTTGCATAAATTTAACAATGGAGGGCGTTGTTGCAACCATTGATGGGATCCAAAAGGATCAGGCCAGGATGAATGTAGATCTTACTGCAAGTGCAGTGCACTTGCTGGAGAGAAGTATAATAATAAGTTACCTTCTTGGATCAAGACCATTAATGGAGTTTATAACTGCTTAGTTGCAGAGTACGTGCCTAGGCCATTGGTCCTTTTCATTGTTGGGAGTTGTTCCAATTCCAATAACTTAAGCTCTGGTTTTGGATCCTTAATCCCAAACATGGAAGGATTGAGGTATAGGAGATCGCCAGATGATGAGGATAGTTGTTTAGGGTTTGTGACAAGTTTTAAGTGTGGATTTGTAGTGGTTAAAATAATTAGTGGATGTAGCATTTCATTTGTTTGCATAGGGCATCTTCTGCATTTAGTAAGAAGAAGATCTAGTAGTTATCCCTCTGACACAACCAGGACTAGTGGGTTGTGTTTTGACTCTTTTTTCTCTTTTAGGTATATCGCCACTGGTCCACTACTGGGGTTTGATCCTTTCCTACTTCGGTTTAAAGCATGTATGACAGCAGCTAATTCTAAGTCATAGGTCGCATAATTTTTTTCATGAATATTTAGTTTCCTAGACTCATAAGCAATGGCATGTCCTTCCTGAGTTAATACTCCACCTAAACCATCATTGCATGCGTCAATACATACTATAAAATCTTTATTACGGTCAGCAAGTCTTAAAATTGGTGCGGTGGTTAATAAGGTTTTTAACTTTTTAAAACTGTCTTTGCGCTTCTGATTTCAATCAAATTTCTTCCCCTTTTTCTGCAAAGAGGTTATCGGATTTGCAATTCTTGAAAACCCTTCGATGAACCTCCGGTAATAACTAGTAATCCCCATGAATGATTGGACGTCAATTACATCTTTTGGGATTGGTCAATCTTCAATTTCCTTTATCTTTTTCAGAATCCACCGAAATTCCTTATTTAGTCACCACATGACCTAAGTACTGGATTTTATCTTTAAATAAGTCACATTTACTAAATTTCAGAAAAAGTTGATGCTCTTGTAACACTTGCAAGACAATTTTTAAGTGTTCTTTATGTTCTTCTTCAGATTTCGAATAAATTAATATGTCATCAATAAATACGACCACAAATTTATCCAGATATTTGTGCATTACATTATTCATTAGACACATAAAAACAACTAGAGTGTTAGTAAGCCCGAAAGGCATAACGACAAACTCATAATTTTCATATCGAGTTCTAAAGGTTGTTTTAAAGATGTCTTCATCCTTAATTTGGACCTGGTGATATCCAGACCGTAACTCAATTTTTGAAAATATCGTGGATCCACGTAGTTGATCAAACAGATCATCTATGTGAGGTAATGGCCGGTATCTGTTCTTGATAGTCATTTTATTTAATTGAGAGTAATTCTTGGCATCATGTTTTGAAATAGCTTTGGACTACCAAAACTATTGTCTAGGACAAATAAACAACGGCTATTGCATGTATTTCATAACTCTATGAATATGCTCAGTTTCGATGGAATTTTTTGCTATGACAAGCACAATATTTTTTTACGAAAATATAGAATATTGTAGAATACGATCTTATGATTCTGAATATGTAATGTTTTCCTACATATGCATGTTTTATTTATTTATTATTATTTTTCTAAATGACACACGTCGGTTTTTTAAAATAGATACATCCATTGTTTTTTATATAACTTTTGATTTCCTTCACCATTTCCCAACAAAACTATATGGTTCACTAAAGGAGAGTGAGCTCTACAATATTATATATAGAAATCAATATTTTCATTAATTCTATACCCTAAAGTGTTGCACCTGCATAGAACGTTTTCATTTCAAGTTTTTTAGACTTCAATAATTAATAAGAAAAATAATTCATGAAATTTTTTGAAAAAATAGTGTTGCACCAATACCATATGTACATTATATTTCTGCAAGAGTTTATCCAAAAATGAAATCATTTACCTCATATAGTGTTGCACCCGCACAAACATATATGTTATGATGTGCTGAAAATTTGAAATCCCAATTTAAGGGAAACTAATTTTATAATCATTTATACAAATTTTATATAGATAAAAGTTATATATTATGAAATCTTATTCAATTACATAACTTTTGTCTTTTTACTTCATCTTAAAATCGGTTAGGGAAGTACCTCTGATTGCCACCTAAAGTCATAGGTTCCATATTTTTTCAGTTTTATGTGGCATCTAAAGTGCCTTTAAAGGAGTCCATGATTGTGCATCAGCCCTTGCATTACAGGTTATTCAGTGGTTCTTTTCCACTGAGTGCACAAGAACAAATGGAGCATTCTTGTGTCACCTTGCTCATTTCATTCAACTAATTTGAGTGGAAGGATGATAATATAATCCATCTGAGATCCATAGGTCTCTATAGAGTTACCATGGGGACACAAAATGAGCCAAACTCAATTGTTGAGAAGTCCAAGTTTTTTAATAGAATGGATAAAGCGTTTGGGATGCTATCTCTCAGCATTTTGAGAGACCTCCTATTTCATGTTTACAGTATCACAACTCCAAATGAAGTGTGGCTTAAGCTCAAGTCACTATTTGGGAAAATTGGTGAACAAAGTGGTCATCATCTTGGAAACGAGTTGATCACCTTAAATCCAACTCATTTTGAGATGATTCAAGACTCCTTCACCATGTTCAAATCCTTGGCTCTTCAACTTAAGAAATGTGGCATCAAAAAGAAGGAACAGAAGTTGATTATGTCCATACTTTAAAAGCTAGGGAGTGAATATTAGGTGTTTATTTAGACATTTCACTTAGGAAATTTGAAAGTTTGAAATTGGATAATTCCATCTTTGGAAAAATTCATGGAGTCATTGATTGAAGAACAAGACAAGTTGGTTCAAATGGGTACCATCAAATATACCAAGGACCAAGCTCTTGTAGCTGGAGATTTTAAGTAAGCAAAGGGAAAGAAGAAGCCCAAATATTCAAAGTAGCAAGAGAAGAAGAAAGATAAAGAGAAGCCCAAATATTCTGATGGGGATTTAAATCCTAGCAAGAACAAAGGCAAGAAGAAAGAGAAGACCAAATGCACTTAATTTCAAAAGGATTGGAACCCTGAGAATGCATGCATGAAGAAAACCATTGACATGATGGAACAACTCCTTGGGAATAACTCCATTCCACTTTCAGATGGAGCAAAGAAGAAGGATGGAGGTTCAAATTCTGAAAAAAAGGAGAGATGCCATGCACTGGTTGTTGTATCATCGGTATATTCCTCCTTCATCATAGATTTAAGTGCCTCGAGGAAAATGGATTCTGCAAAAGAATCCTTCTCGTCCCTACATCCATACAATGGTCCATCCATCCTCATGGGTGATGACTTAGAGATCCCAGCCAAAGGGATTGGTAGGATCAATCTTGACAATGGGTACTTCAACAATGTGTTGTTTGTGCCTGATATTGCAACAAAATTACTATCTGTCTATCAAATGAATCACACAAGTTCAGCCAAGAGAGTGAAATTCACTCAAGAAGATGTGGAAATTTCAGAATTTCTACAGGAAAAGCGGTTGCATTGGGTATTGTAGATCATGAGCCAAGGATGTACATGTTTTAACACTTTATTCCTTACTCCTCATCAAATGTGATCCTGTCACATACCAATGAGATCAGAAATCTATGGCATGAGAGGTTTGGACACCTCAACTACATACATCTTCAATATTTAAGCGAATAAAATCTTGTTGAAGGACTTCCAAGCATCAATTTTCCAAAGGCACATGCAAGGGATGCATTGTTGGGAAGCATGCAGGGCTCAAGTATGACAAGGGGAAGGCAAGAAGGATTGTTCAAGTGATTGAATTTATCCATTCAGATCTTATAGGGCCTCTTCCCACACCCTCTTATGGAAACTCAAGGCATGTATTAACATTCATAGATGATTTTTCAATATATTGTTCGGTGTTTTTCCTCAAGGTGAAATATCAAGTGTATGAGATATTCAAATATTTCGATTATTATGTTGAGAACTTCAGTGGGAAGAAGATAAACGTTTTAAGGACTGATAATGGAAAGAAATATGTCAATAAGAACCTACAGCAACTATGTGAAGAGAATGTCATATAAATGCAACATTCAGTTCCTTGCACACCACAACAAAATGGTGTGGCAAAGCACAAGAATAGATCATTGAAGGAGATGGACACATGCATGTTGGAGGCTAAGTACCTGTCTCATAAGCTATGGGATGAGGACATAAATTCTGATTTATATGTTCATAATCGAGTTCCACACAAATAATTGGAAGACAAAACTCCATTTGAGGCTTGGAGAGGTCACAAGCCTAATGTGTCTCATCTCAGGGTTTTTGGCTCAAAGGCATGGGCTAGAATTCCTCCAGAGAAAAGAAAAGCCTTGAAACATAAAAGAAAGGAGTTCATAATGGTTGGATATGATGAATATGCAAAGGGCTACAAGATATTTTATCCTTGATCTCAGAAATCATTCATTGAGAGAAGTCTACAATTCAAATAGAAGGCTATGCAAGAGGTTGAACTAATAGAGGGGGATTGCTCACACCGTCCACTCAATGATGATGTAAGTGATGTTTCCATTTGTTATTTTTTTTATTATGATATGGAATGATATGAGGATAATCACATGCATGCATATCATGAATCTCTCACAAGTCGAAAATGCATTGAGAAAATCATACAAGCAAACGGTGATCTTGGAAAAGATCCACTAAACACTAGGAAGACTAGATCTCAGTAGGTGTTTTAAAAATTGACCGAGCCAAAACTAGAATTGACCAGTCCAACTGAAGAGCTAAATTGGTTCCTTAAACCGATAGAAAACCTGGGTCAAGGAGCATTTCGGTAACAAACCGATCAAACTGAACATTGAACTGATCAGTTCATCACCGAACTAGTCCTAACCGACCGAGTTTGATACTAACCGGTCGGTCAATGACCATTCTCTTACATGGGGCCTAAAAAAATAAAACCATTATGTTTAATTAAAAATAAATAAATAAATAACCTAAATCTATCCTTAAATGCATGCTCAAGGTTATACATACATCCTCTTCCCTCCCTGTTCACTCACATTTAATCATCGAATGTTTCTTGACGGCGATTGAACTGGCGAATTCAACTTTAAACAATGAAAACCCATGAAAATTTGAACTATTACAGTGACCAGTTTGAAACTTTAAACCATTATAGTCAGTAGGTGACAGGATGACAACCCATGAATTATTGAATAGTTGACGGATTGATGTTGTAGAGAATCGATATATAACGACTCTGTTGGTGGCTTTGACGGTGTGGTGTATTGTATTTCCTTCTCTATTTGCATTTTTATTTTTTCATTAAAATTGTATTTAAAAAAAAATTAATGCTTTGATTCATTAAAATCAAACTGCTCCAGTTCATTACCAGTTCCAGCTATGGTTTGAGTTGACCCTAGACCGTTTTGACTCTCGGTTCCGAGTTTTAAAACATTGATCTCAGTTTCATAATGCTTTCTCCACTTGTGATTTGAATATTCCAGAGAGGTGTTTTTTTATGGTTGGATATGATCCACTCTAATATGAATAAGCATTACTTAATCCAAGATGGAAAAAAACCATAAAAGAAGAGTTCAAGTCTTTGCAAGATTATGAAACTCAGGAGTTGGTTCCTCTACCTTCCAAGAGGAAACTAGTGCAATGTAAGTGGGTTTATAGGACCAAGATGGTTATTGATGGTTCAGATGTGAAATATAATGGAATATTGGTTTCCAAAGGCTTCTGTCAATTCCATGGAGTGGACTATACATATACATTTGCACCAGTGGAAAATATGGACTCAATCAGGCTATTTTTAGCCTTTGTTGCATCTAAGCGATGGGAGGTGCACCATATGGATGTGAAGAGAGATTTTATTCATTGTTAGATTCATGAGGAGATTCATATGCATCATATTGAAGGTTTCATTCATGATCCTTCACTTGTTTCCAGGTTGAAGAAGTCTCTCTATGGACTCAAGCAAGGTCCCAGAACTTGGTATGCCAATATGGACAACTTTCTTCTCTTACAAGGATTTGAAAGATGCAAATATGATCCTAATGTCTATTTGCAGCGTTTTGATGACTTTATTCAGATAATTGTACTATATGTTGATGAAATTTTGATCTCTAAAAGTTTCATTGTTGATATAGGTTCAATTAAGTCTTCGTTGCACAATGCATTTTGTATGACTAACATAGGATTCTAGAAACAATTTCTTGGCTTGGAGATTGAGAAATATGGTGCAGGTACCAAGGTCATCCAATAAACCTTATGCTTCAAACCTGTTATTAAATTTCAAAAAGTTTGAATGTAATTTTCTAATTGTCCCTTCCTTTCAAGAGTAAAACTAGGTGATTTTGGTTCACCTTCATTAGTGGATAGCTCGTTGTATAAATAACTAGTTGGGAGCTTGTTGTATCTCACACAGTATTGAAATGATTTGGATTAGGTAGTAGGTTTTTTTTCAAGGTATATGTAGGAACCTAATGAGATATTTTAGAATGATACTAAAAGGATATTTCATTGTGTGCAAGGAACCAAACACTTTGGGGTAGACTATGCAGCTAGTCCTCCACTAGAACTAGTAGGATTTACTGATTCTGATTGGGTTGGAGATTCCACTAATAGAAATTCCACTTCAAGTTATTTATTCATGATTGTACATGGTCCTATTTTATGGTCAGCTAAAATACAACACACTATTTCCTTATCTTCAATTGAGGCCAAGTACAGAGGAGTGGTGAATGCAGCTACACAATGTGTGTGATTGCAAGACATTCTTGGAGAACTTGGTTTTGCATTAGATTCACCCACTATCATTTGGTGTGACAATCATAGTGCAATAAATATATCTACATATCTAGTATAGAGACAGAGGACCAAGTACATTGAGATTCACATGAACTACATTAGGATCTTGGTGCATGACCAGGTGATATCATTGCAGTATTTCCCATGTGTAGATAAAGTTGTTGAAATATTCACTGAGAAATTCATAAAGAATAAATTCACATATATTAGATCACTCCTTAGGGTGGGTGATACATGGTGATGACTGATATTCACTTTCACATTTTTTTCCATGTACATTTTAGAGGGGAGGTTCTATTCCCATGTGGTTTTCCTTCTTACCTTAGTCATATGGAATAATAAAATTTTGTAAGAGGTGACTTGAGCCATAGTTTCCAAGGCCTCAATTTTTATTTGGTTACACTAATTCAGGATTAAGGGGGATTTTGGAACATCATACCACATAGTACCATAGTTATCATACCACCTAGGACCATAGTCTCATTCGTTTTCACTTATGCTACATAGTACAAACTTGGTTTATGGTGTCTCCATAAGGTTGTTGGATTTTTGGAGCATTAAATACATCCAACACCCTTATTAATGACCTTTTTGTCTCTTGGGGCTCTCCCACTCCTTAAAACATGGATTTGGGTTGACTAGGGGTGCCTATGCACTGTATTTGGGTGTTTTTTTCTCTTTTGGACCGTTTATGACTGCCTAGAGCCACTCCCAACCCTCCATGCACTCCAACACACCTACTCTACCCTCATTTACAACCTATCATGTATCCTCCAATGTTCACGTATCCATTCGTACCCGTTTGATGTGGTTTGGGAGCCTATTGGGATACCTAGGGTGTTTTGAGGTCTAATGTAAGTCGACCACTTGTATGCCACCAATTTTCCTCCAAAGACTAATGATTTTCTCCTATTTTAATATAATAAGGTTCACATATGTTTAAATGTTGTATTGTAATAGAAATCATAGTTATTGGCACCACCTCTATGTGTTATTTTACCTCTTTCACACTGTCTTAGCATATTTTGTCAAATACTTGTATTGTGAGGATTACTTGTGTTATAGATCCTGTTGTGGCTAGAATTTTACAAATATATGAGTTTTATGCATTTTTAAAGAGGAATCACTGCAAGAATTATCCCCCTTAGCTAATAGAGTATACCTTTATTGTTTTCAAGTACATCTATTTTGGGTTCATGGAACTTTGATTCACTGTGAACTTTGATTTAGTGTGAACTTTGATTCTATTTAAGGGTTATAGATCAATGGAATATCACTTTCCTTATAGGAAGGATGTTGGTGGTTCAATTCCTTTGTTCCCTATATACATAAATAAATGACTAATTAAATGACTAGTTAACAACAAACAATGACTAAATAAATGACTAGTTAACAACAATCAATGACTAAATAAATGACAAGTTAACAACAAACAATGACTAAATAAATTACCAGTTAAAATCAAGCAATGACTAAATGTACTACCAAACAACGATAATTAATGACCAAATAGCGTCAATTAATGACCAAATAAATTACTAAATACATGACCAATGTTTGAAGCAATTCAAGCAATTTATGACCAAGTGACAAATGACCAATTTGGGTGGCTTGATAGGGGCACATATGCACTGTATTTGGGTGTTTCTGAATCTTTTGGACCATTTGTGACTTCCTAGAACCGCCCCCACTCCCCCGCCTTTACCCTTGTTGTCATTGTGAGTCAATGTAAATACCGATTCTACTATAATGGGTTAAGAGCCATGAGGATGGTGGAACGGTAATCTGTTTGGATGTGTTGTGAGTTGTTGGTGGTTCGAATCCTATGGAGTAAGGCAAGCCCAAGGTGACACAAGTCACACCCAGATTGTGCCATGCAATATTTCATGTTACTTGCCACATGTCGAAGTCAAGGATTCCATGTCACTCCCATGTGATGCCATGTGGGGCTGCCACATGGGAATCGTACACCTATACAGATTCCATGTGTCACCCTTTTAGTGGTGCAATGACACCCTCTTTTTTCTCTAATTTGCACATGAAATAATGTCTTGCCAAAATTTCATAAGTTAATAAATTTCCCATTCAAAATCCATTTGAGGTGAAATAAATTACATTGGAAATGCTTCAATGAGCTCTATGTATTGGTGCCCTTCTGGATGAGTTTGAAATTTTAACCTTTTGATATCCTCATGGATCATTCCTACCCATTAAGAATATTTTGGTCCTCTAAAAGAATTATTAGTCAACAGATAAGTGAGGGAATGGTTCCCTCACTTTCCACTTCTAAATATACCATGCTTTTCTTGGATGAGTGCTATTTTCTTCCTTATTCTATTGAACTACTTGGTGTACATGCTAGAATATCATAATAAAATTGTGGTATTTTCCTTCATTTATTTGTTTGTTGCATTAATATTGAACCACTGTCATGTCAACCATATTTGTCTGTGTGTAGACGAAAAGCAACATTCTTCTTCATCTTGGTGTCCATCATTCTCCACAACCTCATGGGGATTCCAAAGTGGAATCTAACATGCTGAAAGAAAGGATGAACAATTTGCTCGACAATAACTAGCTTATTACATGGAATCAAGCTACAGATGAACATATCCACATAATGACCCATTTTTGACATAGACAACCCTCTTACAAAATCCATGAAATTATCCCAAGGAAGAGAAGGATTAGGTGATGGTGAGTACAACCCCAATTTTCTATTAGTGGGGTAAAAAATGCACAACACAAACCCCTTTACAATCATGGTTACAATCATTTTCATTAAAGGCACACACAAATGCACTAAAAAGTTCTACCAAAAGAGTGGGAGTGTCTATAGGAAGTTATAAATGGTCCAAAAGAGCCAAAAACACCCAAATATAGTGCATAGGCAACCCTAGTCAATCCAACCAAATTGGTCATTTATCACTTGGTCATAAATTGCTTGAATTGCTTCAAACGTTTGGTCACATATTTAGTAATTTATTTGGTCATTAATTATCGCTATTTGGTAATTAATTATCATTGTTTGGTAGTACCTTTATTCATTTATTTATCTTAACTGGTCATTTATTTAGTTATTGTTTATTGTTAACTTGCCATTTATTTAGTCATTGATTATTGTTAACTCGTCATTTATTTAGTCATTCATTGTTGTTAACCGGTCATTTAATTAGTCATTGATTTATGTAGATAGGGCGCAGAGGAATTGAACAACCAACCTCCTTCATATAAGGCAATTTCTATTCCATTCAGCTATAACCCTTCAATAGAATCAAATTTCACACTAAATCAAAGTTCACCCTGAATCAAATTTCCCTGAACCCAAAATAGATGTACTTGACAACAATAAAGATATGCTCTATTAGCTAAAGGGACTAATTCTTACATCTATTCCTTTTTAAAATGCATAAAACTCATATATTTGTAAAAATATATCCACAACAAAATCTACTATTCAAAGGAATCCTCACAATACAAGAATTTGGAAAAATATGCTAAAACAATGTGAAAGAGGTAAAATAACACATAAAGATGGTGCCAATAGCTATGATTTATATTACATTCCAACTTGTAAACATTTCTTGAACATAATTATATTACAATAGGAGAAAAATTTTATCCTTTGGAGGAAAACCGGTGGCATACAAGTGGTGGGATTACGTTGGAACTCAAAACCCCCCTAGGTGGACCAACAAGCTCCCAAACCACCTCAACCAGTCACGAATGGCTATGTGAAAATTGGGGAGGAATGCATGGTCACAAATTAGGGTGATTTACATGTTTTGGAGTGCATGGAGGAGTGGGAGTGGCTCTAGGTAGTCATAAATTTTCCAAAAGAGCCAAAAACACCCAAATACACTGCATAGGTGCCCCCTAGTCAACCTAAATCCATGTTTTAAGGAGTGGGAATACCCTAAGGGACCAAAAGGTCATTAATGAGGGAGACTTATCTCCTAGTTGACAAAAATGAGGGCGTTGGGAGCATTTAATGGTCTAAAACCCCCAACAACCTTAGGGAGACACCATAAACCAATTTTGGACTATGTAGCATAAGTGAAAACGAATGAGACTATGGTCCTAGGTGGTAAGATGACTATGGTACTAGGTGGTATGATTTTTTAACACCCCCATTAATCATGAATTAGTGTAACCAAATCAAAATTGATTTCTTGGAAACTAAGGCTCAAGTCACCTCTTACAAAATTTTATTAGTCCATATAACCAAGGTAAGAATGAAAACCACATGGGAATAAAACATCCCCTCTAAAATGGACATGGAGAAAATTATGAAAGTGAATATCATTCATCACCATGTGTCACCCACTCCAAGCAGTGATATAAGATAGGTGAATTTCTTCTATATGAAGCTCAGCGTTAAGATGTCAGTACTTTTCTATGGAGATGGGCAATACTGCAATGATATCATTTGGTCATGCACCAAGATCCTAATATAGTGCATGTGAATATTAATGTGCTTGGTCCTCTGTATATGTAATGTATATATGAATATCTTTATTGCACTTTTATTTTCACATGAAATGAAAGGGGGGGAATCAAATGTAAAACCAAGTTCTCCAAGAATGTCTTGCAACCACACACATTGTGTAGTTGCATTCACTGCTCCTTTGTACTCGAACTCAGTTGAATATAAAGAAAAAAATTTTTGATTCTTACTTGACCATAAAATAGGACCATGTGCAAGCATGAATACATAACCTAAAGTGGAATTTCTATCAGTTATATCTGCAACCCAATCAGAATCAGTAAATCCTACTATTTCTACTAGTGGAGAACTAGTTGCATAGTGTATCTCGAAATTTTTTGTTCCTTGCACATAATGCAATATCCTTTTGGAATCCTTCCAATGGATATCATGATTTTCCTTCATATCTCTAGGAAAAAAAACCTAGTGCATAAGAAAAATTAGGTCGAGAGTGTGTGAGATACAATAAGATCCCAACTAGTTACCTATACAACGAGTTGGCCACCAATGGAGATGAGCTAAAATCACCTAGTTTTACTCTTGAAAGGAAGGGACACTTAGAAAATTTACATTCAGCCATTTTGAACTTATGTAATAGGTATTAAGCACACTTTTATTGGATGGCGTTGATCTAAAATCATCAGATTTCTCAATCTCCAAGCCAAGAAATTGTTTCAACAATCCTAGGGTAGTCATAGAAAATGCATTGTGAAAAGAAAACTTAACTGAACTTATATCATCAATGCAACTTCTAGTGATAAAATATTATCAACATAAATTAAAATTATCATAATATATTAATCTAAATTCTGCAAATACATATTAGGATCATATTTGCATCTTTTAAAACCTTGTGAGAGAGGAAAGTTTTCCATCTTGGCATACGAAGCTCTAGGAGCTTGCTTGAGGCCATAGAGAGACTTCTTCAACTTGAAAAAATGTGAAGGATCATGAATGAAACAATATTCCTGATACATATAAATTTCCTTATGAAGGTCACCATGATGAAAAGCCTTCACATCCATATAGTCCACCTCCCATTGTTTCGATACAACAATGGCCAAAACTAGCATGATTGAGTCCATCTTTTCCACCGATGCAAATGTCTTGGTATGGTCCATTCCATGGAATTTATAGAACCCATTAGAAACCAATATAACCTTATACTTCACATCAGAACCATAAACACGTATTTTGGTCCTATACACCCACTTACGTCACACTAGTTTCCTCTTTGGAGGTAGAGGAACCAACTCCCAAGTTTCATTGTCTTGCAAAGACTTGAACTCTTCTTAAATGGATGATTTCCATATTGGGTCATGTGATTCTTCTTCATATGATTTTGGATCATATCTAACCATCATAAAACACTTCTCTATAATATTCAAATCACAAGTGGAGAAATAATTGTGAAACTAAGATCTAGTCTTTCTATTATCTAGTGGATCACATGCAAGATCACCAACTTCTTGTATGGTTTTCTCAACCCATTTTGGATTTTTAGGAGAGTCGTGATCTGCATGCATGTGATTATGCTCATCATCCATATCAGAATCAGAAAAATAATAAATGGAAATATCACTTACATCATCATTGGGTGAAGGGTGTGAGCAATCCCTCTCTACTAGTTCAACCTCTTGCATAGGATCCTCTTCGAACTTAACACTTCTCTCATTGAAATTTTTCTAAGATGAGGGATCAAAGAGATTGTATACCTTTTAATATTTAGAATATCCAACCATTATGAAATCATTTCTTTGGGGATGCAAGGATTTTCTCTTCTTGGGAGGTATCTTGGCCCATGTGTTTGAGCCAAACACATTGAGATGAGACACATCAAGCTCGTGTCCTTTCCAAGCCTTAAACGGAGTTTTTTATTCCAGGGATTTGTGTGGAAGTATGTTTTGAATATATGTAACATAATTTATTTCCTCATCCCATAGATCAGGATACAAATACTTAGCCTCCAACATGTAATTGACCATCTCCTTCAATTCTCTATTCTTAGACTCTACTACACCAATTTGTTGTGGTGTGTAGGGAACTGAATGTTTCATTTGAATGCCATTCTCTTCACATAGTTGTTGTAGATTATTATTGACATATTACTTTCCATTATTAGTACTTAATACCTTTATCTTCTTTCCAGTGAATTTCTCAACCAAAAATTTGAAATCCTTGAAGATTTCGAACACTTCAGATTTCAACTTGAGGAAGAACACCCAACAATATCTTGAAAAATCAGAAATGAATGTTAGGACATATGTTGAGCTTCCATAGGTGCATGTGGGAATAGGTCCTATTAGATTTGAATGGATCAATTTTATTACTTAATCGTTCCTTCTTCCCTTCCCTTTGTCACACTTTTGCTTTGTATGCTTACCAACAATGCATCCCTTGCATGTTCCTTTGGAGAATTTGACGCTTGGAAGTCCTTCAACCATATTTTATTTTATCAAAGCTTGGAGATATATATATTTGAGGTGTCCAAACCTATCATGCCATATATCAATGATCTCATTGGAATGTGACAGAAGCACATTTTCTTAGGAGTAAAGAAGAAAGTGTGAAAACTTGTACATCCTTGATTCGTGATCTTCAACACCCACTGCAACCACTTTGCTAGTGGAAACTTTAGGAATTTCCACATCTTCTTGAGTAAATGTCCCTCTCTCTCCCAAACTAGTGTGGGTCATTTGGTATACAGATATTAGGTTTGCTATAAGATCTGTCACAAACAACACATTGTTGAATCATTGTCTAGATTGATCCTATCGATCCCTTTCATTGGGATCTCTAAGTCATCTCCCATGAGGATGGATGGAACACTGTATGGATGAAGGGAAGAGAAGGATTATTCTGTAGAATCCATATTCCTTGAGTCACTTGAATATATGAAGAAGGAGTAATATCCAAAAGTTCTAGCCACCAATGCATGGCATCTCTCCTTGTTTCTAGAATTTGAACCTCCATCCTTCTTCTTTGCTCCATTTGGAAGAGGGATATTCTTATTCTCAAGGAGTTGTGACATCACATCAATAGTTTTCTTTATGCATTCACTCTCATGGTTCCAACCCTTGTGGAAGTAAGTGTATTTTTACTTCTCTTGATTCCTTCCTTTGTCCTTGATAGGATTCAAACCCCCGTCAGAATATTTGGGCTTCTCTATGTCCTTGTTCCTCTCTTTCTGCTTCAAATCTTTGAGTTTTTTTCTTTCCCTTTGCTTTCTTTGAATCTCCTTGTCACATACCCCAAATTTTAAAAACATTTTATGTTTAAGAACACATTATACTTTATTTTTATTGTAAATTTTGTGATTGTTGACCAAGTGGGGTCAAGGATGATTGTAATTAATTATGCTGAATATTTTATTATTTAATAAATAAAAGATGAGACAAACATCTTAAGGAGGTTGTTGAATGAGTGTCTACTATCCCCTAGGTGGAATAGACCGGGGTGAGAGCACATGGACACATGGAAGTATCCTCAACCACTTATAGTTGTTGCAAGAGGAAACTTCCGTAACTTTTTGGTCATGTTCCCCAAGAAAGTGGACCAAGAGCAGGTGGCTCATTAAGTGAAAAACTGACCAAAAGACCTAGGCATGCTTATAATTACCAATCAACTTCAACAGTTGGTTGTTCAATCTTTACTAGTGTAATTTCTAAAATGAAAAGAGTGCACAAGATATTCGATGGAGGGGAAAAGCAGAAGTGGTTTGAGTGTGAAATGTTGATTTACAGAACTAGTGCAATTGATTTACTGAGTTATTTAATGCTGAAGGTGGAATGATTACTTTTGAATACTTCTATGGAGATTGTAGGGGTTTCATATCCCATCCTCTCACCCAGTGATTTCAATCAGGTGGACCAATGGACAGGCTCAGGGGTCCTAAGACAAGAAGCTAAGCTATCTTTAGGAATTGGTTGGGTGGAATGGGATCCTTAGGCTGTTGTCTCCTCTACGAGTTTTTAGGTTCTAAAATGTTATTTTATTTTACCTTATGCAAGTAGTAGTACTGGAATGAATGAAGTTAATATAGATTTACTGTTATGACTCGATAAGTTGTATCTCCAATTTAGATGGTGTAAACATTATATATTTCAAGAAGTCACTGGTTAAAGTTATTTGAATAAAGGTTCTAGGGTTAGATTAAATTGTTTAATTGTTGAAATACCTCCCTGTATTTTTCCACTCGTCTTAAGATGAAGTACTCTAGTACAGTAGGTGTTTAGATGAATGATTACATAAAGTTAAGATGTGTTGAAATCTTTTACTGTTAGTTTAATTTAGGAATGAAAGTAAAAAAAATTCCCTTAACTCTAGAATCCTTNTATATATATATATATATATATATATATATATATATTTTACTTTTAAATACTAAAAAGAATTTATAAATACATCTGGATACACATCCAGGTAACTGTGTTTAAAACAACACATTATTAATTTCGTGCTCCAGAATTCTAACATATAACTATATAATTTATAAACTACTACATAATAGGCAAGAAAGCTTAATCGATGAAAATTTGACTTTATAAATAGTAAATTGTAATTATAGCAGTAAAATAAATATTACTAATAAACTAATATGTTAATTACAGTAACACTAGAAATACTAAATATTATAAATACTAAAAAGTAAAACAACAAGTAAAGCAGTGTTATAGATTAAAAATTATATTAGTAGTCAAAACCCTAAAACTATTAACATAGGCTTTCATCATAGATTTCTTTTAAAGTTAAATAATTTATCTACTTTCTTTATATCCACATGCATGTCGGCCCTATCCCTCTCTCCTCCTAAAAATGCAAAGCATTAATGAAATCAAGTGAGGTTTTGGGGTATTGGTCGGTTTTATATGCTTAGGGTTTTTGCACTAAAACCTCCCTCCATGAACGGTCAAAACTTGGTCTCCACTTTCTAAAAAAACTTTTGATCATGGTATAGTTCAAATGATGCATTAAGCCCTGCAAAATAAACATATTTTAATACTATTTTCTTAGTATAGATCTAAATATTTCATGTAATATATTTCTTAATCTAAGATCTAGGTATTTCATGTAATATTTACATGTATACTTTATAGAATATAGATAGGATAATAATTTTAGTGCATCCATCGTTAGACTTAATATAAATACTTTGGGATTTATATATATATATGTTAGGGTTGATCATATATGTTTGTTTGTATTCCAAAATGTTCATGTAATTACATAAAAACTATGAAGCATTTTATAATTATAATCCTAGATTAAGTTGGTTTAGATATAGTTATCAGGTGACTACTAAACATGACAAAGTTAGGTTTTAGGAAGTTCCAGACCATAGCAAGCATTTTATTCATAGACATAAATTTTATGGAAAGGAAATAGTTTTTTTTTAGTACCTTCAATAACCAAGAGCTGACGACTTTTACTCTACATCACACTTATAACTTTTTATAAAATTAGATGAGTTCTGTAGCAAATTTCCTGCTGTCAAGATTAATAATATTGATTCTGAAACTAGAACTAAAAGGCTTACCTGTAAAAGACCTATAAAAAGAACATCATTTGACTGCATTAGCTTCAATAAGCTAAGTAAGCCTCAAGCACAACCAAAAGCCCCTTTAGTAAACAAGAAAACAACTTTTAGAATCTTACACTTACTAGAAAGTAAACAGTTGATCTCAGTGTATTACTTCGCTAACTCATTAACTTTGTAGACCGATCTTTCAATACTTTTCATTTTGACGATGTTGGTGATAAATGTATTATATATTAGTAAATAATTTGTGTAGTGTCTAGTTTAGATATTCTAGAATGTTAACTATTAGCGGTTAAAGATAACCTCTTTATGTGATGATTTAACATTAATTGTTGCACGGAAAAAATTTAAATTTTTATAAATTTTTGGAGTGTTACACTCTTGCTGCAAGATCTTGATCTTTGGTAGGTTTGATAATACCCATTTGAACCAACTTGACTTCTTGTTGAGACAGAGACTCCCTCAAGTCTGCCAAAGATGGCATTCTCTAATTGTGAACTATTAGATTTCTTGAGTGAAATGTTGAAACAAACACAGCGTATTCAAGCACTAGCTTTGAAAGTATGGACAGAATCAACTTCTCTTCCTTCTTCTCAATGCCACATTGCTTCAATTGAAGAACTAGGGATTTGAACTTGGTGAAGATGTCTTGGATCGTCTCGAAATGGGGTGGGCTCAAGGACATCAACTCATTCTCAAGTTAATGGCCTCTTAGTTCATCAATGTTTTGAAACAATGACTCGATATCGAGCCACACTTTATTTGGAGTTGTGAGATTGTCAACATGAAACACGAGGTCTCTTGAGATACTAAGACATATCATCCCAAATGCTTCATCCATTATGTTGAAAAAATTCGACTTCTCAATAGCTGAGTTCATCTCATTTTTGTTGGCTAATTTTCCTCACAGTCGCGATTCAGGCTTAGGTTTTCCTTATGCACACCAAAAACACCCAAATACATCGGCCCAATAGAGAAAGATCAGTTGAAAACACCTACAACACAGTCGTAGTCTCACCAAAGATATCTTAATGGGTAACTGCTAGAACCATGTTTCCTTAGTTATTCGAGGGATTATAGTCCCCTAGCGCACAACCAAGGTGGTCAATAGAGTCATAAGTTTGGAGTTCATTCACTAACTTGGCAGTGGCACAACAGTGTGACACAACCAACTTGTGACACAGATTATCCCTTAACAACTTAACAGCAAATGAACTTGGAATAATACAAGACATTTCAATGATACTGCTCATTCATTCATTCAACTCCTTTCACTAATAGTGAGACATTCATTTAAGCAATAAATGTAAGCAATTCAAGATAAATTACAAACATTCAACATGCACATTCAAGCAACACAAGATATAACATGGAAACCCAACCAAGAAAAACCACAAAGGTGCTCTTCATCTGGCATGAGAAATATATGCACCTTTCAGTCTACAACTGGACTATAGACTGTTTGAGATATGTATTTTTGGCTCAAAGACTCTTTCTCTCTCTCATGCTCTTTGGTTTTGTTTTTATATTCTTCTAAATAATCTTACTAATCCACACACATCCTGGATAGACTCTTCTACTACTATCTGTACACTCAGCTACAGAATGACTCCTTACAAAATCTACTATTCACCAACCCTTATGCAAAATCTATTCCACGGCTCAACAACCTACTATGACACTACTATCTAACTTCTTCTCTAATTTCTTCAACTTTTTCCAACCCTTATACAAAATGGGTTCCTCTTATTTATAGATTCTACAAGACCACACGGGATCGACTACATACAACTCATTTATTACAGGTCATAATCAACTGTAAAAAATGGTTACAAAATGTCATAGGTATGACTGACACAAGGCACTATCGGCCTGACTTACATGTATTCATTCATACGTGTGACTTCCACTAGCTTACGTCGATTGACACCAACTCTAGAATCCACGATCTTCCTGACATGTCGCTTTCTAGCCATTACCCTTATACACGCCTGTATATTCTCTTTTCCTCCGTCACACTACTCCTTGCTGCATTCTATCTCCTTTTGTGCTTCATTTCCTTCCTTTACCTTCCTTTGCATCGCACACTTACTTTTCCTTCCTATGCTTGCGCTTCACTTCTTCACTTTATTTCTAATGCTCTTTCCTATCCCAACAGGCCCCCAACACTCACATGTAGATCATCCTGAGACACTAAGAATTTTTTGTCTCTTTCGGTCCCTTCTCCATGGTGTCGGCCTTAGCCAAAAATTCTTGGAGAATTCCTTGTACTTGGACAATTTCTTGTCGTAACTCTTCTGCCTATCTTTCCAATTTCTCTACACGCTCAGAACCAATATGTTCCAACTTCACGTCCTCCAATGACTAACTCATGGTGTGGAGTTCTCGTTGCACAGGTTGAATGAGCCTTGTAACTCGTTATGCTTTTGCTTGTTGTGCTGAAAATTCCTCATTTCTGTTTTTCTCCTGATCATGCAAAGTTTTCACTTGTTGTTGTAGTTGTTTCAGCTCTGATGCATTCGCTATATTTTCTTTTATAGGAATTGTTTGCATAACTTCTTTGATTGTCATTATTTGTAACTGCATCTATCACAAGTCCTCTGTCATTTTCTTTGCTTTTTCAGCCTCCATGAGCACTTCCCAAGTCCCAGATACTTGGTTGATCGCTTTCTTACATAATTTCTCTCCTACTTAATTCTATCAACAGCCTCAGATGTTGTTTTCTTCCACCCTTCTACCACCTCAGGAGGTTTACTCGGTCTCTGTTGCACTTTAATTTCTTCAACTTGCCTCTTCAGGTCCATTGCAATCCTGGATATGTAACATCCCCGACCCTCCGACCAAGCAAGAAGATGCTACTAAACACCAAACATCTGGGCATCTAGCCCCATGAACATGAACATACCTATTTGATGCTGAAGCAAGATACTTAAACACATAAAACATACTACGATGCATACTTGTTCATATACAATCCAGCATTCAACATGTCCATCATCATAATTCATTAACAGTAAATACGATTGCAAAACAGATTAGCCAAGAATACTTATCTTATGAGATCTGTCCCACAACCAGCTACGTCATTGCAATGTTCCACCCAACCATAGGCCCACATGCTCTTTAATCTCTCAACAAAGCTGCCACCACCTAGCCGAGCATGATTCCCCAAGGAATAAGGAACTAACAAGCTTACACATAGCCAAGGATAACAACATAACAAGGATACATAGTTTAGCCAAGCCAACACAATTGGGTTTATCAGGCGAACAATGGGTCAGCCAAGCGAGCCAAGTTGGGTTTATCAGGCCATCCAGGAGCTGGAAAAGGATAAATTCTAAGCCGGTGAGCTCATTGAAGAGCTAAGGACACCTACACCAGAACTAGCCTGACTTCTAGGACACCCACACACACCCAACAAAAGGAAATTAGTCATTTCTCTACTACGTAGTCCCTTAGGCCCTGACCTCCCTTCCAGTGTTATTCAGGGGTTGTGGAGAAGAAAGCCAGCCCTCTATCTCTGTCTATGTGGTTCTCAAACTCACCAGGTTTATCAAGCACATCAGGCCCTCATTCACCACTCCAATGTAGTCCGAGGACAAAACCACTGCGTGCATGCAGCAAACCAGCTATTAAAGCTTTAACAGGGGAAAAATAGCTCCCTGAATCATCCTTTGCCCTATCATGGCCAAAATGATTTCATAGCAATATTCAGCAGCCCAAATCGCAAGCGAAAACTCAGTCAACAAATGTGGGAATCAACAGCCAACAAACTACAGCTCAACCTTGAACACCCAAGACATTACCCTGTCCAAACAGGAGTGCAAAACAGGAGAAAGGGAACAATCTTTCTACGTGAACAGGAGGAAAAAGATCTCACAGACTAGCAATCGATGTCGAAGAGGGAAGGGTGAACCCCTACACAATGGATTGTAAAACATTTTATCCCCCTCTCTGCATGAGAAAAATGAACAACCCACGATCTGAGAGAGTGGACAGACGGTTAGCATCCCAAACGGTGCATGAAGAACCACTCCCAGCCCATGCGTGACTGAACCAGCTGTGGAGGCACATGGGGGCAAGCCTTCCACCCACCCCTACCCAGCATTAATTGCCTCAACTAAACCAAGGGTTTAAGGTTTGACACGTGGCTTTTCCCAATGGGGTCTAGGTTTAGCAATCCCCCCCTTAACCTTAGGAAATCATGCCTCTTCTCAATATGGTTGTAGTGAACATAGCTGGTTGGGTTCCATTAATTAAAATGCACATTTACATGATGCCACAATTTAATACGTGTCGTAGGTCCCGATATACCATCGGTGACAATTCCAATCCAAAATATAACATAACCAAATCGATGGTTGGGCCTTTGCCTTTAGCTCCTCATCGTGATTATTTACAATATATGTATCATGTATATTTAATGCAAATGGTGTCAAACCAGGGTGTTACATTCCCCTCCCCCTTCAATAGCACTGTCCTCAGTCCTTTACAAAATTTGAACAAAATGCTACACTAGTACCGCCTCAGTGTTCCGCAGAATTGAACAAAAATGGATGTGCCAATCGCATGGCATCCTCCAGCTCCCACGTAGCCTCTTCAGGTCCATAGTGCTCTCATTGCACCTTTACCTACCCTATGGCTCAGTTCCAGAGCATTGTGACCTTCCTATTGAGGATGCACATTAGCTCGATTTGGAACTCTCCCATGGGTTCCACCTGAATCACATCCCAATTTATCACATGCTTAGGATCATGTACATATTTATTAAGCAAAGAAACATGAAAAACATTATGAGCTCTAGTACTAGCAGGTAATGCAAGTCTATATGCAACAAGCCCTATTCTTTCAAGCACTTCAAACGGCCCACAATATCTTGGTGATAGCTTGGCACAACTTCCAAGCTTCAAGGAAATTTTCCTTTCCCTCACTCTGAGGTAAACATGATCCCCAACATTGAACTCTGTGTTCATCCTATGCTTATCTGAATAGCTTTTCTGTTTGTCCTGTGCTACTTTTAGATTCTATCTGATCTTTACAACCTCTTGCTCCATTTCTTTGAGAAATTCTGGTCCAAGCACAACTCTGTTCACTGGATTATCCCAAGTCACTGGTGTTCTACACCTCCTTCCATACAAAGCTTCATACGGACTCATCCCTAAGGATGCTTGCTGTCCATTATTATAAGCAAACTCTACCAAGTGTAAGTAATCTTCCCACTTGGTTGGTTTGTCCATCACATACATGTGAAGCATATCTTCAAGCACCCGATTAACTCTTTCTTTCTACCCATCTGTATGAGGATGGTAGGCAGTACTGAAGTTTAGCTTTGTACCCAAATTTGCAAACAACCCTTTCCAAAAGATGGAAGTGAACTTGACATCTCAGTCAGAGACTATTGCTTTCGACAAGCCATGCAATTTGAAAATCTCCTTCATGAAGATCTTTGCAATGTCATCAGTCTTATGCATAGACTTCACCGGTATAAAATGTGCTGCCTTTTTCAACTTGTCTACCACAACCATGATGGAATCATGCTATCTCCCAGTCATCAGCAATCCTGTAATAAAATCCATGGAAATAACTTCCCATTTCCATTTCGGAATTGGCAAAGGCTGCAGCAAACCTGTAGGGTGTTGATGCTCAACCTTTACCTGTTGACATTTCATGCACCTCTAGATGTATTCAGCCATGTCCTTTTTCATTTCTGGCAAAAATAATTGCTTTCTATCTGTAGCAATTGTCTTTTGATATCCTGGGTGGCCAAAATACGGAGCTTGATGGATTTCATCCATAACAACTCTCCTCAAATCTGCTACATTCGGAATATAAATTCTTCCTTTATAAGTAAGAAGTCCATCTTCTTTCAATTTATATCCCTCATACATCTTCTCAAGACTTTGCTGCTGCAATTTGTCTTTTACCTATTCACACAATTCATCTCTAGCAGTATGATTAACAATCTGCTGCCTCAAATCTGATTGGCAAATACTAAGAGATGCCACATGCATTTCGTACATCTTCCTACTGAGTGCATCAGCTTCCTTATTTTATTTTCCCATTGTGTGCTTGATTTCAAAATCAAACTCACATAAAAATTCCAGCCATCTTGCTTCCCTAGCATTCAGAGTAGGCTGGTCAAACAAATACATTAGACCACAGTGGTCTGTCCTGAGTTCAAATCTTCTACCCATCAAGCAATGCCTCCACATCTTGAGAGCATGTATTATGGCTACAAGCTCGAGATCATGAGTGGCATAGTTCTTCTCATGCTCCTTTAGCTTTCTCGACTCATAACATATTACGTGGTTGTCCTGCATAAGGACTCCTCCAAGCCCTTGTCCGCATGCATTGGTACACACCACAAAATCTTTCTCTAGATCTGCAACTTTCAATACTAGTGTACTGGTGAGAAGATTCTTCAACAGCTGGAAGCTTTCTTCACACCTCGATGTCCATTCGAACTTCATCCCCTTCTTTTGCAGAGAAGTGATGGCATGTGCAACTTTGGAGAATCCCTCAATGAATCTCCTGTAATATCCTGTAAGTCCCATAAAATATCTTAAATCCATCACATTTCTTGGAGTAGGCCAATTCATAATGGCTTCAATCTTTTTAGGGTCCACAGATATACCCTCTTCTGAGATAATGTGACCCAAATACTGAATTCTATCTCTGTAGAAATCACACTTTCTCAGTTTTGCATACAGCTGATGCTCCCTAAGTAATTGCAATGCCAATCTCAAATTCTCTTCATGTTCTTCCTCATTCTTAGAATAAATAAGAATGTCATCAAGGAAAGAAAGAACAAACTTGTCCAAATACCTGCTGAAGACACTATTCATAAGGCACATAAATGTAGCTGGTGCATTTGTGAGGCCAAATGGTACCACTACAAACTCATAATGTCCATACCTTGTTTTGAAGGATGTCTTATGAATGTCTTCATCCTTGATTCTCACCTAATGATAACCAGACCTCACGTCAATCTTGGAAAATACCTTTGCTCCTCTCATTTGATCAAAGAGGTCATCAATCCTAGTCAAAGGATATTTATTCTTCACAGTAACCTTGTTCAACTATCTGTAATCAATACATAACCTGAGTGTACCATCTTTCTTCTTTACAAACAAAATCGGTGCTCCCCAAGGAGACACACTCGGTCGGATATGATTCTTTTCCAACAAATCCTGTAGTTGCATCTTCAACTCTAGCATCTTTGGTGTACTCATCCTCTAGGGTGTCTTGGACATTGGTGCCGCTCCTGGAATAATTTCAATGGTGAAATCAATGTCCCTCTTTGGAGGAAGCCCTGGAATCTCATCAGGAAACACATCCTTGAAATCCTGTAACACCTGATAGTCCTCCAATCTAGGAGTTTCATCTCCTGTTGGTTCCAGAATATGAGATGCATACAAGTGGCAACCCTTCCTATAGAACTTCTTCAACTGCATTGCTGAAACCCGCCGTACTGAAATCACCTTTGGAATACCTTTCACAACTACTGGGTTTCCTTCTTCATCTGTGCATTCAAAAGTCTTGTTGTAACAGTCAAGCTTCACTCTGTGAGCTTCTAACCAATCCATTCTGATGAGAACATCATAGGAACCAAGTGGTAGAACATTCAGATCTACACAAGTGATCAATCCATTCATGACCAATGGACATTTCTCTACCACTTCACTGACCTTTCTCTTAGCCCCAGTGGCTAGCTGAACTAACCAAGATTTTATATGCTTTACCTTCTTAAAAGCACAAATCTCCACTACTCTAGGAGTAATGTAACTGTGAGTAGAACTAGGGTCAATCAAAATAGAAACAGATTGTTCAACAATATTATCTACAATTTAAACCACAGTTGACTCATGGTTTGCCTAGCGGTCCTCTAGTGCTGCATAAATTCTAGGGACTGCTCTTGCTACTTGTCCCACTGTTTCCGCTTCTTGAATGTTATAATTTGGTCTTGCGCTTTCATTCTCAAGTAAACAATATCTGCGCAAGTGGGGTCCCTCACATTTCCAACATTTGAGTGGACCTTTATTCTATTGTGGCTCTTTAGGATTTCCTCCTGTCATTCCAACTGGATTACTCGCAGCTTGGGATGGTTGCTTCTGCTGATTCCTAAATCTAGAAGGTTTGAAACCTTTCCTCCTTTGGTCAAACTTCTCATTCTTCTTGTCCTTCCATGCCTTATGGTAATCAGGTTTACCTTTGCTTTGCTCATAGCAATACTTAGCCTTCCTTATGGCCTCTTCAAGAGTTCTAGGTTCATAAAACTCAATTATATCTTTGTAAGACTAAGTAAATCCACTCAGAAACTACTAGACCGTCACTTTTTCATCTCTGATGTACCGAACATACCTCAATAATTCCAAGAACTTATTTGCATATTCATCCATGGTCTACTGTCCCAATCTCAGCTCATGGAACTCTTTAATATTGTCATCATAATACCTGTCAGAGAGGTATTTCTGCTTGAAATATTTCTTGAACTGTTTCCACTTCAGTTTCCTTTCACTGATCTTCTTAACTTGCTTGAAGTGTTCCCACCAAATGGATTCTCTCCCATTCAGATTGAATATGGCAACTCTTGCCTTCATATTTCCTGAATAATCCTGCACTTGAAAGTACTTCTTTATCCCAAGAAGCCAAGCTTTAGCCTCTTGTCCAGTCTTTACCTCACCATCAAATGTAGGAGGTTTATCTTTCTTAAACTCATCCTGAGAGTGATCTCTATGGTGTCTTCTTCTTTTTATTTTATGAGAAGAAGAGCTTGAATCCCCGTTGGATTCTTAGGAGTCAGATGATCCACTAGAAGTCCTTCTCCTTCTCCTATTACTGCTCTTACTACCTTCTAGTCTTGTTGTACCCCATCCAAAATCTATCTTTCTTTGCAAATCTGTCAAACTCTGCAACATGGCAGCATTCAACTGATGCTACTCTTCCTGGGTTTTAATCAAGCTTCTCATGGTGGCTGCAACATCTAACGGTGTCTCTTGGAATATTCTTCCATTAGACTCTATGTCATCATTTTCGTTACGGAAATTTTCTCCCATGGCATCTTCGGCACGCTCGTAAGAATCCTGAGCATCATATCCATCATGGGTTCTCATAACCGAACCACCACTTGCTTATCAAACTACAATTTCTGAAATACTGCCCTTGAAGGTAACTCTGATTTTGCAAATGTGTTAAATAGAAAACTGTTAGATGCATACATATTGATATAAATCAGAACTACTTACCTTCTCTTAGAGAAAAAATATAATTAACAGTTCTGCTTAAACACACAAAAATTCCTTTCTTATTCATCCCTATAATCTACTGACAGTGTGCTGAAAAATCCACTGAAAAACAATTGAAACTGCTTGCAAAATCCACTTCGAAAAACCCAAATTTCCTTGTATAGGATCGGGTCTCATCCCAACTAATGTTCCGACGTTTCAGCGGCCAAAACCACTAATTTTCCCTGTTGCTCATCAGCGGTCTGTTTGTTTATTTTCCTCTGCTGTATTGGGTCCATAGTCATCTAACCTTCCAAACTTTATCGGTGATTAGAACCATTAAGCCTTGCGTTGCATCAGCGATGCCAAGGACTATTCATCGGCGGTCAAACAGCTAATTGTTTTCCATTATTTTAGATATTCATCCATCTAAGATTCTGAGAAATTTATCGGTGATTGGATCCTCTACTCCTCGGACGGCTAGTTCACTAGGCTTCTACAACGGTGGTTTCACCAACCGTTAATATTTTTCGATTAGTGGTCTCATCAACTATAATCTTTCAATCAACGGTCTGAAACACTAACTACTACGGCGTCAAGCGGTTAGTCTTCTAGGTAGCCGTAACGGCAGGCAGTGATCCTACTGTGGGTTCTGCAGACCTTAATACTCCATCGGTCGTCGAAAGGACTAACTACTGTGCATCAGCGATCGGATGCACTATTCATCGGGTGAATAATCCTTTATACTACCACAATGGCAGTTTACAAACCTTTAACTTTTTCCGATCGACGGTTTGATCCACTATAAATCTCTGATGACGTCCATCGGCAGTCTCATCGTCTAAATTTCCTCGATGGTTTCGACTAGGTGAGTCAGTGTTTCAGCATTCTAATCATCTATCTTCCATTGATCGCCGATGGGTTCGACACTTAGATCATTTTTTGAAGAAATTTCGTCTTTACATCGGCTCTTTCTTCAACTAAGTCTCACCGACGTTTCAGCGGTCTTAAGGAGATCTCCGCCAAAACTACGGCTCTTCCTTCAATTAATAATCGTCGATCCACTTCACTAGACCTCGGTAGCTTCATCCTCTTATTCGTTGAAGATCCCATATTCTAGTCATCGGTGATCCCCACAACTAAAATTTTCCCATCGCCGATGATCTGGTGCCTTAGAAAAATTTCAGAAATTTTCTACTTTGTCTTCTGCCGCATCGCCTATCGAAACAACTATCTGCTATGGCATCGGTGGTTAGGGACTCTATCCATCGGAAGGATAGTCCACATGGCAGTTGCAATGGTGGACGCATAATCAACTAAATTCTTTCACGGTGTCGACGAACCCAACAACTATTTTCCATCAACGGCATCGGAAATCCAATCAACTAATTCATTTTGGTGTCTGCCACCGCATCAGCGGTTCCATCATCTAAATTTCATCGACGATTCCCATACTTAGAGAATTTTTCCAAAAATTTTATTTTTCTTATCGCTTGTTAACTCTTCTTTCACCTAGCACTCACCGCTGTATCGGCGCCTCCGTCGTCTATTTTCGTTGATCAACCCACTAGACTTCGCCAATGGCTCGACGAGTACCTAAAAATATTGTGGCAAAAATTACTTCAGGGACCTGCCACTGTATCAGCTCTCCCTTCCTCTAACATTTGTCGATCACCAACATTCGCTATCAGAGGGTCTTTAGACTAATCGAGCCGGCATTTCGGTGGTCTTCAGTTGATCTCCGTCAAAACCGCGGCTCCTACATGCTCTAATCATTGCCGATCTGTTCACTAAATTTCATCGATGTTTTAGCGTTCCAATCATCTAAGCATCGAAAATTCACTCAACTAACCTCTGCCAACGTCGATGGTCTGGCTTAGAAAAAAAAATTGTTTTAAAAATTTTCTCTCCTTTGTCTTTTCTCTGCCAGCATTTCGGTAATCTCTTCGTCTATCGTCGACATTTCAGCGCTTCCTTCACTAAGTGTCACCGATCCAAACAACTACTGATCACCATCATTTCGACGATCTCATTAACTAACTGTCGTCGATGGCCGACGAACACTTAGAAAGTTTTCTGCAAATTTCTTCCGACTGCTTTGCGTCGGGTGGCCTTTCGACTAGCTCTTCCGCTGCGTCGGAAGAACTTCCCTCTAAGTTTTTTGATGGGATGAAAATTCTGGCACTTAGAAAAATTTGTGGAAGTTTTCTGTCATGAATTTATGATCTCTGTTGGGCAGAAAGCAACCTGCCTCTGGTAACTAGTTTCTCGTGCCCCCCCTCCTGAGGTCCAATGCTGCAATGATGGCTCTATCACTGTATCTTCGTGGCCCATTCAGGCCCATGCTACAACCTGAGCTCTGATACCATATTGTAACATCCCTGACCCTCCAACTGGGCAAGAGGACACTACTAAACACCAAACATCTGGGAATCTAGCCCCATGAACATGAACATACCTATTTGATGTTGAAGAAAGATACTTAAACACATAAAACATACTACGATGCATACTTGTTCATATACATAGTGGAAGAAAAACAACATTCATTCATATACAATTCAACATTCAACATGTCCATCATCATAATTCATTAATAGTAAATACGATTGCAAAATAGATTATCCAAGAATACTTATCTTATGAGATCTATCCTACAACCAGCTACGTCGCTGCAACGTTCCACCCAACCATAGGCCCGCATGCTATTTAATCTCTCGGCAATGCTTATACCCCCGAGCCAGGCATGATTCCCCAAGGAATAAGGAACTAGCAGGCTTACACATAACCAAGGATAACAATACAACAAGGATACACAGTTCAGCCAAGTCAACACAGTTGGGTTTATCAAGTGAACAACGGGTCAGCCAAGCCATCCAAGTTGGGTTTATCATGCCATCCAAGAGTTGGGAAAGGCTAAATTCTAAGCCGGTGAGCTCATTGAAGAGCTAAGAACACCTACACCAAAACTAGCCTGACTTCTAGGACACCCACACACACCCAACACAAGTAAATCAGTCCTTTCTCTGCTATATAGTCCCTCGGGCCCTGACCTCCTTTCCAGTGCTATTTAAGGGTTGTGGAGAAGAAATCCATCCCTCTAGCTCTATCTGCGTGGTTCTCAAACTCACCAGGTTTATCAAGCACATCAAGCCCTCATTCACAACTCCAATGCAGTCCGATGACAAAACCACTGCGTGCATGCAACAAACCAACTATTAAAGCTTTAACAGGGGAAAAACAGATCCTTGAATCGTCCTTGGCCTTATCGTGGCCAAAACAATTTTACAGTAACCTTCAGCAGCCCAAATTGCAAGGGAAAACTCAGTCAACAAATGTGGGGATCAACATCCAACGAACTACAGTTCAACATGAACACCCAAGACATTACCCTATCCGAACAAGAGTGCAAAACAAGAGAAAAAGAACAATCTTTCTATGTGAGCGAGAGGAAAAAGATCTCACAAACTACCAATCGGGTCAGAGAGGGAAGGGAAAACCCCTACACAATGGATTGTAAAAAAATTTATCCCTCACTTTGCATGAGGAAAACAAACAGCCCACGATCCGAGAGAGTGGATAGACGATTAGCATCCCAAACAGTGCATGAAGAACCACTCCCAGCCCGTGCGTGACTGAACCAGTTGTAGAGGCGCGTGGGGGAAAGCCTGCTACCCACCCCTACCTAGCATTAACTGCCTCAACTAAAACAAGGGTTTAAGGTTTGACATGTGGCTTTTCCCCACAGGGTCCAGGTTTAGCAATCCCCCCCTTAACCTTAGGAAATCATGCCCCTTCTCAATATGGTTACAGTGAACATAGATGGTTGGGTTCCATTAATTAACATGCACATTTACATGATGCCACAATTTAATACATGTCGCAGGTCCCAATATACCATCGGTGACAATTCCAATCCGAAACATAACATAACCAAATCAATGGTGGGGCCTTTCCCTTTAGCTCCTCACCATGATTATTTACAATATATGTATCATGTATATTTAATGCAAACGGGGTCAAACCGGGATGTTACAGGATAAGAAAGCTACCTTGGCTGTTGTATCCATTTCTTCTTGGCCTTCTTCCTCTAGGAAATCTACGAATGTGCTGCTGATGGATTAATCTAGTATGAGCCTGCTCTGCTCCTGTGCCTTAACTTCTTGCTCCTTCTGCCGAAGGAGGGATTTATGATTTTTATCATTCCTTGTCTCCTTCTGGGCATGATAGGAGAGAGCACTTTCAAGGATCCTTATCTATGTTGTGTTTGCATGTTGCATAGCATATACCTTGGCCATTGTCAGCTTAGAAAAATCAAGAGACAATGTCCCCATGTCATGGGAAACATCATCAAATTCTGGTGTCCCTGTTTCTACTACGTGTGATTCTATCTCTACCTTGATAGGTGGCAACAATATTGGTGTTTCCAATGTATCAGTAGGGTCATCTCCGCCCATCTCAGCTTCTACCGCGCCCCGCACTTGATTGATGGATTCAGTAAGATTATTGACATGCATTGTGATTTTATAAGTTAAGTGTGTCTATTTTCTACTTATCTGCTTGAGGCTGGTCTACTTCACTTCCGCAGCTACCTCTGCAATCATGGTGATATCTTCCTCATCTAAGCTAACTATATTAGCAGTTTTGTCATCTTTCCTCTTCTTATGATTTGGTTCGTGCTGCTCTTTTCCCGGTGCTTCCTTTTTCTTCTCCACTTCCTCGTAAGTTGGCGTGTCATCAGAATTATCTTTTGTTGACTCATCATGATTTTCTTGATATTCTTCTGTTGAATCTTGCGGCGGGGTGTCTTACGAGTCACCTTCATCTGCACCTTGGTTTGTCTCCTCTGCGCATGGGATGCACCATTATTCAAGCCAGTCCTAGATGACAGCTTCAACATGATTGTTACTAATCATGAAGTGCATCGACAACGATTGTTTCTTAGGGTTCTATTGTGACTGCAGAATGACATTATAGACACCAGCTTGGAAAGTTATAATATGTGCATATCTCTGTACTATTGCAGGGAGCAGTCTATTATGGTGTCGCACTACTTCCCTTAGAACTTCACCATGCAGAAAAAACTTAATATTGTTATCCTTCTGTCCAATCTTATCTTCTTTATCGAACCAAAGGTTTTGGTACTTTGTGCCTTGACATAACATTGGGGCCTCAAATGGTTGGTATTCTGTTGGGTCAGACCAAACTATGAAGGAAATCAAAAAAAGCAACTAGGAGTAATGGAATGTTGCTTTATTGTCTTCTTGCACTTGGACTACATCATCTAGCTGCTCATTCAACAAATACTAGGATCAATTAAATAGTACTCCTTAGATGCAGAGTTTGGCTAGTGCAACTAGTCCTGCAGTGCAATCAGTGGGTTTCATATTGCACAACAACTTACAATATAATTCCTTCGCAGTGAACCTCACTGAATTGTTGTTTATAGAGGAAATCAGGAATCCTCTATTTGTGTAGACAAGCTCATACATGTCTTTGACCTTTTTTATCATCGTCGAATCCTGATTCTTATCCTTTTGTAGATATGGCGCATGGTTGATTCTTGAATGCGAGGGGCCCGTGATCGATGAATTTAACTCAACGTTGATAGAATATGGTCTGTTGAGCCACAAAAAGCCTCCATGGAAGCATACCGACAGCTGGTGCACATATGTGTTTACCTCTTTGCTTTGAAAAAAATGAGGCATATACAACAAGTTAACTAGACCCTCTTGGGCTATTCCTCGATCCCACTCCATTCGAACAACGAGTTGTGGCGCGGCAGGTGTTCCTGGAACAATTACCATGTACTTCTCTCTATCCAAGTTAGGCTTCTTGCGGGTATCATTGTCTTCGAGCTTCAACCTTGAAATCTTTGGTATGATATCCTTCAGCAGCAGAACTCCAATGGGGATCTTGGGTTCAACTAGGGAGGAGATTCCTCGCTTCTGGAGCTTTACTAGTGGCACCTCTTCTCTTCTTGGTGGAATTTATGGTGGTAGCAGGTTCCTTTCCTCCATATTAGCATTCCTCTCTCTTCTTGGAGCTAGTGTTTTTTTGGTTTACTTTCACTTCATTCCAGACTTTGTCTCTCTTACCCAAGGCCCTTATGTTCCTAAAATATCCACGCTTGATAATCCTGTAAGTATATACGGTCCTCGACCTGAAGCAGGTGTATTCTAAACTGGGGATGAATCAAAGACGATTCCTGTTCTCTGGAAAACATCACAACTTCAACAAAACTTCTTAGTATCCATATGTATGGTTGGACAGCATAATCCAGCTTGCAATATCTTGTGCACTGTCGTCTTTCCAGCATAGTGTCCTCCTGCGACACCGACGTGTGCTTCACTCATTATCCAAAGTCGTTCGTGTTCTAAAACACAATGATGTAATATTTCATCAAGGTCCATCTTGTATAGTTGACCAGCGATCAAAGTAAAATTAGCAGCTTTGATGACCAACTGTTTGTTCTATGCAGTGCTGAACCCTTCAGACGTATAACCTATACTCAAGAAGTGAATGATATCCTAATACTGGTGATCAAACATGGTGATCGCAAATAGTTGCGCATCAGAAAAATTATCCTCCAGGATGTTTAGTTCTTCACAATTTTCTATCCTTGACAAGTGATCAGGCCCCAAATTCTTTCGACCAGGTTTAACAATGACTTCGAAATCAAATTTTTGAAATAGGAGGAGCCCTCGAAAGATATTCACCCCCAACACAGGGTTGTTGACTAGGTATTTTAATGTCGAATGATCAGTGTACATTTTAAAATGTCCACCCAACAAATAATGTCTGAATTTTTGTAGCACATATACCATGGTGAGTCCTTCTCTTTCTGTCGTAGAGTAATTTTTCTCTGTTGTCTACAATTTCCTGCTGGCAAAAGCAATAGGATGATCAATCATGCCCTCACCCAATTATGTCAGAACTATGTCAAGCGCAACACACGACACATCGACATGAACATGGAACTGCTTCTTCCAGTATGGAAATACCAATATTGGTGTTGGTGCGGTAGCCATCTTTCCCTTTAACTTTTCTAATCTTTCATGACAACTCTCTATCCACTGGAACTTTACATCTTTTTTCAAAAGTTTCTCCATTGGAGAAGTTATCTCTGCATATCCATTAGAGGAAATTTCAACTCAAAATGGTCCTCCTAAGGAAAATAATAAAATAATAGTTAAAATAATAAAATAATATTTATTAATTTTGGAGGAAGAAATGAAAAAAACTACTTTTTTTGTTCGTATTTTTGACATATCTCCTTGTGTTTTTCCTCAAATTTTGATTGGGAGAGCTTGTTGGTTGCGTAATTAAATTCCTCTTCCAACGAGTACCCTCTTGGCATATTTTTGACGGACCCCACTACCCCAAAAAAAACAAATACCTAAAAAAATGTGAATACCTTGTGGGGTAGCAGGGTCCGTCAAAAATATGCCAAGTGGGTACTCGTTGGAAGCGGAATTTAATTCCTCCTCCAACGAGATCTCCCGATCAAAATTTGAGTAAAAATACAGGGAGATGTGTCAAAAATACGAACAAAAAAAGTAGTTTTTTTATGATACCTATCCCCAAATTTATATTAAAAATTTGTTTAATACCTATACGGTATTTCAAATTTAAATAAATTTCAATGGCTAAGACATGATGACATGGACTTTGAATTAGGGTTGAAAGGTCCATTTTGAGTTGAAATTTCCTCTAATGCTTTGATAAATTTTATATAATATCTTGTGTGTCCTAGCGTTGATCTAATTTGTTTGACTGATGTAGGTGGTGGTAAGTCAAGTATAATCGTAACTTTTGCCGGATCGACAAAAATTCCATCGCGACACACTACATGTCTCAACAATACACCAAAAGGTGCACAAAAATACATCTCTTTGAATTTTGCACAATCAGATACTGGCAACAACGCTCCAGAATCATGCATAGACTTTCAATATGGTCTCTTATTAGACCAAACAGAGTCCAATCATCAAAGTAGACTTCAATAAATTTATGTATAAAATCTTTAAAATCATAAACTACTATTCTAGAAAAAATAGCAGGAGCATTCTTGAGTCCAGAGGGCATTACCGTATACTAATAGCAACCCCATTCTGTCACAAAGGTCATTTTACATTGATACTCCTTTGCTATCCTGACTTGGTCATAACTAGAAAATCCATCAGTAAATGAATACATCTCCTATCCTCCAACGCACTCAAGTATGTATTCCGTGAATGGTGTTGGGAATGGATCGTGTAAGCATGCATCATTCAATTTTATTAGCTTGACACAAATCCTCACTTCACCTATAGTCTTCTTATCCTGAATTACTATAGGACTGATCCATTCTGATTCTTCAACTGGTTCAATGATTCATGTGTCTAACATTCGGTGTAACTCATCTTTCACATTTTCTTTATACCTCGGATTCAACCTATATGATTGTTGTTTAACTGGTTTTGCATCCGATTTCAGTGGTATTTTCATCTCCCCCAAATCTCCTACTATTCCCTCCATCTCTGATAAGTTGGTAGGGAACAGATACTGAAATTCGTGCAATAAATCCGTGATTTTTGCTACTGTTTCCCCATCCTAATAATATCCAATATTGGCGAACTTTGGGTTTTCTGACAAACCAATGTTGACTTTCTTAATTTTGAGCAGCTTGAGGAATTGTACGTTAGAAATACTACTTCCTTCCACCTCACGCATACCATCTAAATATGGTATGTTAAGGTTGGTAAGATCATCATGTGGTTCTTCAGCCGTATTGTAACAAGCCATCCAGTGTTGGATTGTCGCACTACACTAGTGGGAGTTTGCCACTTCGACAGGGATTTCAGCAAATATTTTATCTTTTATCGTTTGAAGTGCAGCATCGACTATCGGCTGCTCATTAGAAAATTCAAATGTGTGCCTGAATTGTGTAACTACCTCCTCCCAATCCTAAGTTGTCTATCGTAACTCCATGGATGTGTACCAGCTCCTAGGTTTCATTTCCAATGTGTGTATGAAATGATGGACCCATTGCTGTCATAGGTATTCTCCAAATTTCCTGCGACAGTGATTGAGGTGTTCAACAGGGCTTGATAACCCTGTGTAATTCTAAACCAAAACTATGATTTCTTCACCGAATCTAACTTCCAGTAATATTTTTCATTGTGTCCATTCAGATATAGATTTCTTATGCGTACCCCACCATCTAGCAGGCGTAACTTTCAACACAAAGTCTAATGCGAACAATTGTTGTGGTTTTGTTTCCATTCCTTCAAAATCACTTAGGAAAGTTGCAAGATTAGGTAATACCTCATATGCGGGTAACTCCCTCGACTAAGCCTCCACCCGTCGCATAGGCCTAGTAATCCTGACGCATATCCTCATAGATGCCTCATGTAGTATGTTTTGCCAATTTTCCAATGCCTCTCCTGAATCTAATGTGCATGAGCTAGTACTTTTCCAGCTCAAGTTCCCATCCGCTGTAGGATTTATGTAATCATATTTTAAGAAAGTGACATTATAAATATGGTCCAGATAATCACCTTGTCCTTCACTATAGACTATTTCGACAGATCTTTGTCCCTCAAGTGGTTTAATGGGAGAAACTACCCTCATTTATTCATCTTCAAATGAGAAGATTCTCTTCTTAAAGTTTATGATTGTCTGATTGTCTATTTCCCAATCTATCCCCAAAAGCGCGGGATATGGGTTCGTGTCATTGACAATATCGATAAGTTGAAAAACTGCAAATGTTTGCATCCCCTCAACATCGACAGGAACCTGAATTAACCTACCAATCAGTAGGACTTTCCCCTGATTTGCAAGCCTCAACTGGACAGTGGAACAGTCCAAGCACGGCTTATTCATGCTTTCCCAAGTTCGTCGCGTCAAAATATTGACATTCGACCCCAGATATAGGATAATATAATCCATGTCATAATCTCCTATCTGAGTGGTCATTCTTAACTTGTGGCTAGTTTTGAATTTCTTTCTAACATGGTTAACTCTTCTTTCAGGTTGCAACTCTAATGGGGTTTCTTCTATAAGCACTTGTAATTATGCAATAACATCTTTATCATGGATTAGCACTAAGCAACTTTAAAGAAATTAATTTATTCTACTAACCTTATTTCTATCCTGCTTATGGAATATCTTTTGAAATCGTGCAGGCATATCCCTAGATTCACATGAGGTCGACGGTTGTTATGTATCTACAAACTACGATCACATCTACAAAAATACTTGCTTCTATTTTTTAACATCAAATGATACTTTCTTTTGCGTCACGGGTCTCACCTGCAGTTGTCCATGTTGTATATTATGATCTGCTCCAGTCGCAGCACCTCCTCGTGTTACGACAAAAGCACTTGGTTCTCTCAGATCAGCAACAATCATTTCAATATTCAGGTTAGGATTCGAGTTGGGATTCTGTGCAGGGTTAGGAACTCCCACAGTCCAAGCTTGCCATTTTGCAATCAACTGGGGACATTGTTCCACATTATGATCTTATGCTTTCCAATATGAACAGGTCTTTGTAGGTTCACAACAATCTGTAGCATAATGGACCTGCTTCCCACAATTATAGCACACTATTTGACCTCTTCCTATGCAAAATCCTCCTTGGTTCTGTCCTCTACCTCTGAGATTTCCACCCCCCATACCTTGATGGTGTTGTTACTATAGTGGATATTGATTCTCTAGGTATTGAGGATGATAGTGTGGATAATGTGCAAGTTGGTACGGTGCTTGTGCCTATTCATCCTGAAGCTACTCATCATTCTTCATTAGGTAGGTGTCTACCGTCTTCTCCTTCAAGAGATGATATGCTCTGCAATCTTTCTCGTCATGTCCTACTGACTTACAAAATTTACAATAAAGGTTGGTTGGGGCACTTACAATATTCTGTAGGTACATACATTCTTCAGGGCGATGTCATCTAGTCTAGCATATTCTGCACCAGGTTAGTCCTTGGGTACTCAACGAATTTGGTGCACCTGACGAGACATAGTTCATGTATCCCAAATAATTATCCACGGTGGTGTCCATCTATTCTACATATTGTACACCATAAACCCTCCTGGATTATTTCTCTTTATTGATATCCTGAAGTTGTACCGTCAGATTAGCAAAATGCGACTGAATCTGCATCATCCATATGCCACCATCTCCGATCGGCAAGGATTCCAACTTCATCGCTATTTCTAGTGCTTCTGTCTGTGACACAATATTATGTTGCACCAAAGGTCCTCAAATGTGTGGTAACAGTGCATCAATAAACCACTCTTTGTGTTGTACATCCAACATTTGGAAACTTACGTTGGCAATCATAGTTTTAAATCGCTGGTCAAAATCCCATATGGACTTTGTCAGTAACTACTTTATATCCTTGATTTCGGTGATACATTGCGACTCAGATTTAGGTTTTCTAAACTCAAAAATCATCAAGAGTCTACTGTGGGTCTCCTACTGGTACTATGCAAAACTTCATAAACTAGTCTAGTGCATGCCCCCGCCGAGTCGTAACCATCTGCAATTTCCTTATGTCCTCATTTTGAACTTGGTGAACCATCCAGATAGCTTCATGGAGGAACCAATGTTGCTCTAGATCTTCTACTCCATTTCCATTGAATGTAGGTAACCTAATATCTACCCCAACCATTGATTTGGCGTCAGGGATGTTCAATGGGCAATTTAATGAAGGTGGACTTTCTTGTGCGCTAGTCGCATCACTAGTTCTATCAGTATTCACAGTTCTTTCAGGAGATGAGGCTCTAAGCCTTACCTCTAGCGATGCTCCTAGTGTGGTGTAGTCATGTGGTGTCTCCATAGATTCTTCTGCTCCTTCCGAAATTGGTTGATATTCTTCATCGTCATCGTAAGACCCTTCATCTAGATGTGACTCAAACCCGTACTCACTTTCTTCAAACTTGACTAGGATTCCATCTTCCTCCTATTGTTTTTCTTCTTTTCCCTGACTGAAATCTTCTTCCACTCCTTAAAAATACAGCTTCTAGTTCAGCTTCTGTGCTTCTTGGGAACATCTCAGCTCACTATTTCCCATTTTATTTACAGGTCGTCTACGACATATCCTTTCTTCTGGATTTTACGACTCAACTACTTAGTTACAAAATTCCCTTTTCACAGATGAGCATCTTTATCCATATATTTATAGATAACAATTACCTCCCGCGGGGTCCTTGGAAAAAAATTCTTTCAACCTCACTATACGAGGTTATCGTCCCAAATGAAAACTCAATAATATATTCTTGCAAAATACTATCGACCCAAAAGTCAATAGCTCTATAGATGGGGTTACTTGCACTTATTAAATCGCAGACCAGCTGAACACTCCACTCAATTGCTTCCCTTCTCTAGAAGTTTGTCTGTCGAGTTGCCAATATTGACAACCACTCATGCAGCACAATAGGAAACTCTGCAAAGAATATTTGATGAATATCTATGTACAAGTATTGGTCCAACCAATCTTCTAGGCTCAACTGTGATCTTCCACTCTCCCTTTGCGCAAATGCTAATTTCTTGGACTCCAGCCAATCCACAATTTCCTTCTTTTGTCGGATTCCACAACATTTCCCTCAACACAAGTGATTAGGGTCCCAATAACAAAACCATTTGTTGGAAACTTTTCCTCACACACATGACTCGGGATCAAATTTTCCTTGCGTTGAACAAAACACCCAAAGACATCAGCCCGATAAAGCAAGATCAGTTGGAAACACCTACGATGCAGGTATAGTCTCACCCTAGATATATTAATGGGTAACTTCCAGAACCATGTTTCCGCAATTAGGCGAGGGATTACAGTCCCTTGGTGCACAACAAGGTTCTCGAGAGAGTCAGAAGGTTGGAGTTCTTTTACTAACTCAGCAGTGGTGCAACAGTGCAACACAACCAATTTGTGATACAGATTATCCCTTAACATATTAACAACAAATAAACTTGGAATAATACAAGACGTTTCAATGATACTTCTCATTCATTCTTTCAACTACTTTCACTAATAGTGTGACATTCATTTAAGAAATAAATGTAAACAATGCAAGATAACTTACAAACATTCAACATGCACATTCAAGCAACACAAGATATAACATGGAAACCCAAGAGAGGAAAACCACAAAGGTTCTCTTCATCTAGCATGAGAAATATATGCACCTTTCAGTCTACGACTTGACTATAGACTGTTTTGAGATATGTATTTTTGGATCAGAGACTCTCTCTAGTTTTATTATGATCTTCTTATAACTACTCCTATTGATCCACACACAGCTTAGATCGACTCTTCTACTACTATCTGTGCACTCAACTACAAAATGACTTCTTACAAAAACTACTATTCGACAACCCTTCTGCAAAAAGGGTTCTGTGGCTCAACAACCTTCTACAACACTACTATCTAACTTCTTCTCTAATTTCTTTAACTTTTTCCAACCCTTATACAAAACAGTTTCCTCTTATTTATAGATTATACAAGACCACGCAAGGTCAACTACATACAGTTCATTTATTACAAGTCATAATTAGCCATCCAAAAAGGTTACAAATTGTCACTGGGTATGACTAACGCAAGGCGCTATCGGCCTGACTTCCTTCATACGTGCGACTTCTGATGGCTTACACCAACTCTAGCATCCATGATCTTCCTGACATGTCTCTTTCTAGTTGTTACCCTTCTACACGCCTATAGATTCACTTTTCCTCCATCGCACTACTCCTTGTCACAGTCTATCTCCTTCTACGCTTCATTTCCTTCCTTTACCTTCATTTGCGTCGCACGCTTGCTTTTCCTTCTTGCACTTGTGCTTCCCTTCTACACTTTATTTTTACTGCTCTTTCCTAGCCCAACAATTTTCTATCACCATGGTACCTCTATAGAGACCTATAGATCTCATCTGGGTTACCATCACAACCTTCCAGTCAATTTTTTTCAAGGGAGTGAACAAGGTGACATGATACTTCTCCATTTGTTGTTGCGCACAGGGTAACAAAGAACCTATGAATAACCTGCAATGCAAACAATCAATCCTCTAGAGGAAACACTATATTTCTAATTCAAAACCTAATACCATGTTAACTTCTGATTCACAACAAGATATACAGTCTAAGAAAATCCTCACAATACAAGAATTTGAAAATGCATGAGAAAAAGAGTGAAAAGAGGCAAAATTAACACAAACAAATGATGTCAATAACTAAATTTTCTATCAAATTCCAACATATAAACATGTATCGAACATCATTATATTACAAGAGGATAAAACCATTATCATTTGGAAGCATTCAAATGTCATTCTTCTGGGAGGCTTACATTGGACCTCAAAACCCCCCTAGGTTGACCAATAGGCTCCCAAACCACCTCAAATGGTCACAAATGTCTAATGTGAACATTGGGATGGCATGGGTGGTCATAAATTAAGGTGGCCCATGTGTGTTGGAGTGAGTGGAGGCGTGTGAGTGTCTCTAGGAAGCCCAAGAATTCCAAAGGAGCAAAAATCAACCAAATGCAATGCATGTGCACCCTAGTAAACCCAGATCCATTATTTAAGGAGTGGGAGTGCCCCTAGGAACCAAGTGGTCATAAATGGGGTGCCTTATCTCCTGTTTGACCAAAGTGAGGGCATTGGATGTCATTACTGGTCCAAAACCCCCAACAACCTTAAGCAATCATCATAGATCATGGTTTGGACCATCAAGCATATGTAAAAACAAATGATACTATGGTCCTAGATGGTATAATGTTCTAACACCGATGTGTAAAGTGGCATTAATGACAATATGGATCAGTACGGACTACTGTGGGCACATTTTCAAGGTTGGGATCCTATGTTTAAGGTGACAGAAGAGGGTGAACTTTATACTCATTTTTCATGGTTTTTCACTGCGAGTCCACTGGTGCAGTTTATTTTCTGATATGAGGAGCATATTTTTCAAGTCCTTTCTAGAGTTTAGGTATTATGTTATGTTTTTCCATGTAATTTGTCATTTTGCTAAGAATTATAAAGACTCCCCATTGCAGAAGTAGGCCCAAAGACGTAGTCTTTATTGGACGAACTCGGTTATCAAACTTTTGTTCTCATTTTGCTATGAAGTGCTCTTCTTTTGAATGTTATTCATTATTTTGCATAGTTTACGTTTTTCATTCTATTTTAAAATCAAATAATGATAAGTCTAGAATGCAAAGATCCCAAATCACAAAGTATTCTGGTTTATTGGTTCTCCTTGATCTTAGGTATGGTTTCTATTGTCTCTCTTATTAGAAGAAGAATTGTTCAGTTTTTGTTTGATGGAAGACTGGATAGCTTTAAATTTCATCTATCCTCTTGAGAAAGTATTTCCTTACCAAAACACTTGGAAGGGTTCAACAAAGAATTATGTGCCCAAAGTATGTGGGGAGCCCTTTTTTTAGACTGGATTATGGAATAAAGTCATAATCACAAAATATATTAAGTTCTTTTCCATTTTTCAGTGGATCTGTGACCCTATTATGAACTATCACAACGCTTCTATTATATGGATGAGTTTTTTGAAAATATATCGCATTATGAGTAGCAATTTTAGATGGATGGTTGGACGACGAATGCAAATATTTTTTGCTATCAATCTTGTTGCAAGTATTTCAGGGAATTTCATTAGGTAAGAAGATCTAATTTCTGAACTCCATAAGCATAATCTTTTGGTTTTAGCACAAGCCAGAAACAATTAGGTTTCTAATGATGGATATTGGCTCTCTGTTGATAGTTTAAATCTTCCCTCGTTTGTAGTTGAGGAGTGGAATAATTATACTTTATCCCTCTCGTGGGTTGGAATAATGCTAAATGATCAATGAGATTGCATTGTTTGGGATAAAATTAAAAGAAATGGGGAAGTAACAACAAAATCGACATATAATGCATATTTGGAGGAAAGGGAAGAATGTGTTCCGAAGTGGTGGGAAACGAGTCTTGGGAGAAGGAATATCCCTTTGAAAATTAAATGTTTTAGTTGGTTATCCTTGAACAATAAAATTTTAACTTGGGATAATCTTCAAAAAAGGGGATTTTGCAGTCCTGGCCTTTGTTATCTATGTATAAGCGATATTAAATCTATTTCTCATCTCTTTTGTCACAATTCTTTTTTCAGTTCAGTATGGATGTATATGTGTAGTATATTATCTATTTAAGTTCCTTGGAGGTTAACAAATTTTCAGGACAACTTGTTAAGATGAATCAAACAGAAGGTAAAATTTAAGGATCTCCCTTTCTTTACCATTTGGGAAATATGGAAGATGCGTAATAAATTCATGTTTCAAGATATTAATCAATCTTTTCCACATATTTGAGCTAAGATTTTTGTTGCTCTGAAAGAATGGAACAAGGCTGAAAATTTGAAGTTGCTAAAGGTCTATATTAGGACCACTTTCAACGATGACATTCCATTAGGTTTCTTTGATGGGGATGAAAAAGATGGATGGTGTGGAGCTGGCATGGTCTTGTATTTGAGAAGGAACCATTATATTAGATTGAGAATGGGAATTGGAAAGGGCACAAAGACTCAGGTGGAACTCCTTGCTTTATGGGGTTTACTTTGGTTTGCAAAGAAACGAGGTATTTTGGAATTAAGGGTTGTTGGAGATTCCAAAGTAGTCATTGATTGGGAAAATGGTATTAAATCTATGCAATCTCTAAACTCGAGACTTGTCAAATTGGATTAAGAGGATAAAGATTTTAAAAAGGCAATTAAAGAAATGCATGGCTCTGGACTATTTTTCAGAATTCAAGGATAAAGACCTTTTAGATTCACGTTCTTATTCTGTTTTTTGAGGTCATATATGGTTAAGTCTCATAGCTCTAATAACAAACTTTTATTCTAGTTTTATTATGTTAATAGTTCAGTTTGGTTTTTTGGATAACTTAAGAGAGACCAATGATTTTTAGTAATAAGTCTCCCTTTAGAAAAAATTTGTGTAGTTGAAAAAGAGGATAAATATATATAACTTTGATTCTCTTATAAATAATAAGTTACATACTTGAAAAAAAAATTATAATTTCTCTCCCTATATTATTTAATTATCTAACAAATTCTATATTATTTAATTATTTAATCAAAACTTGATATTTTTATATAAACCCATGTAATTTTGACAAAGTTTAAAGTCATCTATATTACGTCTGCATTGCTAACATAATTTTGACTACAAAAGTTTCTTTTAAGATTGTTTTTAAGTCTTTGATATTGGATAGCTAATCATATTCATATTTTTCAATTTATTAAGAAAAAAATTAAATTTAAATTAACATTTTAATCTCCTCAAAAAAAATTAAATCTCTCTCCATACTTAATAAATCATATTTTAAAATAAATCATAACTAATTATAAAAATAAACTTTATTTTCTGCTTCTAAAATTGAAACAGAAAAGAGCATCCATACCTACCAAATAAGTGCTCTTTTCATTTCAAACAACAAATTTTCCACCTTATATGCTTATATGTCACTTATGATTTGGCCCAAAGTCTTAGCATGGATTAAAAAACGTCCCATAGTTTTTAGGAAGTGTAAACACGTGACCCGCAACTTTTAGATGGGAGGTACCAGTATTCAAAATAATTCCTACGTGGGGCGTTGTAAGAGAGGATGTACATGCATTCCAAGTGCAGCACACCGGCGAGAAACAGATGTCTTAGCTGGTTAAGGTCGAGCAGTTTCTCAATCAGTCTTCTTCTTTTGCTGTGGTCTATGCGCTTTTCCTTCATTACTGTACAACTCCATTCAAATTTATTCTAAAGGCTGATCCGCCTATCCTCATACTTTAGACACGCTGCTTCCTTTCCTTCATTACTCTACTACTCAAATTCATGCTAATGTCCTCCCAAATCCATTAATTTAATTTGTTAGAGAGGCTAAGCTCATATAATAAACACCATGCTTCGAAGACTGAAGACTCCTTCCGACCAACAAGAAGAGCAGGTCCAGCAACAGCGTCCGGATCCTGAACAATTGCCCATTAATAGTTCCAGTGCTTACTCCATGAATACAGATGATGGTGGCAAAGATAAGGTCGTAGTTATTGGTAGTGGAAACTGGGGTACCGTTACTGCCAAAATCATTGCTTCTAACACAGTCAAGCTTGCTCGTTTTCATGGTACTCTTGCCATTTCTTCTGTACTTGGAATTGGCATATGTCTGTTAAGTTATGGGACAGGAAGCCTAATGGGTTCTAATATAGTTGAAGCAGCTAATACGATAATTTAATCTGTGCAGACGAAATTAGGATGTGGGTATACGAAGAGATATTGCCTGACGGAAACAAGCTTACAGATCGCATCAAACAAACTAATGTGAGTTTGTTTTCTATTTTGCAAAATAAGTTGCTGGAGCTGGAACCCAAGATTCAAGATATGGTTGTCTCTAAAAGAGAAAATATATGCTCCAAGGTTTGCAGAAACAAATCCAAAAGAAAGTTGATCTGCAATAGATTCAAATCTGTTTTGATCCTAACTTACATGATACAAAAGTAACAGTCGTTTTTGCATCAAGAAGATTGCAATAAACCATTACATCAAAAAAGTAGCTAAAGTCAAATTTCTAGCTAGCATCCTGCCAAAATTTAGTTTAGCACTACCTTTATTACTATCAATCTCTAATGGCAAATGGGATTCAACTGGTACAATACATGCAACTTTGGGACTATATATATTACTAGATTTTAGAAAAGTAGTCATTGCCACTTCCACATTTTTGTTGGGTTCCTGAACCCACAGATATCTCAATTTACAGCAAGGAATCAAGAGACAATGGCAATCACAGCAATCCTACAATAGACACAAAATTGCATGGTAAAACCCTTTGGAGGGAATCATCCACGGGGCAGGAGAACCAGTATCTTATTGCTCTACCAAGGAAATTTACATTACACCCTGACTCAATGACTCAATATCTGCCTCTATGGGCTACTTATTTAAAAAGCATTCCTTGCACAGTTACATAAAACTGCATTCCATAAATGCTGCATCCTAACTTAGCTAATTAGTTTCAACAAATCAACAATTTTTTTTCTCAATATTAACCTACCTTTTTAATTCTGACATTTTAATGTCAACTCTTTTTCTGTGTTTCTGCATAACATTTAGCTTCCAAAGATTACCCCATAAGAAGTGCAGGTTATCTGTATTCATTTAACCGCAGGAAAATGTGAAATATCTACCCAATATAAAGCTTGGGTTGAACGTAGTAGCAGATCCAGATCTGGAAAATGCAGGTACTTGTTCTGAGAGGCACACATATCCATTTTTTTATTTACATGTTTGCTATGATAATTCCTCAGTTTCAGTTTCCAATAGTTGTGGTCTCTAATGTTGGTTCTCAATCACAGTTAAGGACGCAACCATGCTAGTATTTGTGACTCCTCATCAGTTTGTCGAGGATGTATGCAAAAGGATAAAAGGAAAAATAAAACCACATGCTATAGCCATTTCTCTGATTAAGGGAATGGAGGTACAGCCCCTAATTTGCTGCTTTGTCATCATCATAATGTTTTTCTATTCTTCTACATGAAAATTTTGATGATTTGATGTTATGGATGCACTCAGTTTAAAGAGGAAGGACCGTGCATGATATCCAGCTTGATAACCGAAAAACTTGGCATAGACTGCTCTGTTCTTATGGGTGCTAACATTGCCAACGAGGTAGGTTTTAATTTCTGTGTTAAATTGGGTGAGGCCTCGAAAAGTTATAGTACTTCTGGATCTCCTAGGTGGCAATGGAGCAGCTGAGCGAGGCAACTGTGGGATATAGAGAAGCCAAGATGATTGCAGATAAATGGGTTCAGCTATTCAGTACACCTTACTTCTTGGTCTCATCCGTAAGCTTTTCACCCCATATGTGTGTGGTGGGGGGGGGAATTTAAGCAGTATTTCGTCATTTTCTTGAAAGACAGTTTTTAAATGAGCAGAAGCCGAATATAAGATCAAATGCAGGCGCGAGACGTTGAGGGAGTGGAACTATGTGGTACACTAAAGAATGTCGTTGCCATAGCTGCAGGTACATATTTCTATTTCAAGCACCAGATTGAAATAGAGTCCAAGTCTTCCCAGTAGATATGCTTTTAATGTATATCTACTATCCGTTTAATGTATATCTTCTTTGCCATGATACTAGCTAGTATAGATCCAGGTTAATCTTAGGTCAATTAAGCACCTAGAGGAATAACAAATTCTGAGGGTTCAACCTCTCCATGGTTAATAGTTCAGGGTTTAACAAGAATATATGCTAGTATAATCTTATACAAACTTATCCATAACCTGTTGGATCTATACTAGCTAGTATCATGCTAAAGAAGATATACATTAAAAGGATATTTTAATGTATATCTTCTTTGCCATGATATTAGCAAGTATAGATCAAAGTTAATCTTAGGTCAATTAAGCACCTAGAGCAGTAACAAATTCTGAGGTTTCAACCTCTCTATGGTTAATAGATCAGGGTTTCAAGAATGAAGAATATATGCTAGTATAATCTTATACAAACTCATCCATAAGCTGTTTGTTTGTTTGAGCAGGTCTTGTAGATAGTTTGGACATGGGTAACAACACAAAGGTGGGTGGCTCATCTCTCCACAGATTTCTCGCCCACGTAGAGTACATTAGATTAATTGTCAAAACAGTTATAATAAAACATCGATGACTTGTTAACCTATAATAAGCAAAGGGAAGAATTCATTTCCAATTTAGATAAATCATGGCCATTAAGATTAATCTGCCACTAGCTGCTTAACTGAAAAATGTTTAATTGCAGGCAGCAATCATACAGATTGGGTTCAGAGAAATGCGGGTATTTTCAAAGTTGCTATTTCCCTCGGTTCAGGACGCCACTTTCTTCGAGAGCTGTGGAGTAGTAGATCTTATAACCAGTTGTTGTATGGACCTGCAACACAATGTGTATTGGGTATACATCAAAGTGATTGAAATAGTATTTACATAAACCTAAATTACTGTTGTTTTCCATTGACAGTTGGAGACAGAAATAGGAGAGTTGCAGAAGCTTTTCAAAGCATCGAGGCAAAAGGTATGTACAACTCATGTTTAGTTTTCGGAGTCTATATTCTAACAAAGATCCATCTTAACCCTGGATCTCCCCCAGCTATCTCTTATGCGTATTTACCATTCTCCCAATGCAACTAATTTACAGTTTCCATTGCATGCAGATCATTTGAAGAATTGGAAGCAGAAATGTTGCAAGGCCAGAAACTCCAGGTCAGTTTCATAGCTTACCCGAATATGTTTTTCAATTTGCCGAATTTCGAAAGAATCAGTAAAAATTATATTAATATTAGGATCTAGACAACCACATCCACTTGCGTGCCTAGTGCCCATGTCAAGAAAACACTGTAATTAGTTTCTTGACCCAGAGGATAGAGACAATATTTTGATAAATTTCTTTGGCAGGATGTACTAACAGCGGGTGGGGTTTACAAGTTGCTGATCAATAGAGGATGGCAAGAACTATTTCCTCTTTTTACCATTGTGCATAAAATTTGCACAGGCAATCTCCTTCCTTCCGCCATATTATCTCCTCAATACTATTGATGTATGCATGCAAAATCTGGGTTCATATTATTTTTAACCTGTACTGATGACTGCACTCTCTTTTCAGTTTGGATAACTCTGTAGTTCCAATGATTATTTTTTATACCTCTAGATACCTTATCAACGTTTTGTCTGAGCAACTATCTTTCGGTCGACTTGCATGTGCTTTCATTAGATTTCTTCGTCCTTATAGCTGGCTTTCCATTCTACATTTCTCTCTCTGTCGATCTCCTCAAGTGTTTGGCTGACCCCTGAAGATAAATTTTTAGATCAAGGATAGGAAGTTATGCATGTCACGTATTAGTTTGTCTAAGAAATTAATCTCTTTCTGAATTTTAAAATATTTGCTGATTTCTCTAAAGCCCAGATCGAGTTCTACTCTTGATGTTATTTTGAAAATGATTGAAATTGCAAATGGTTTTGATTTTGTTTTTGACTAATAAATTAAGAATCTTTTCTTAATAACTCTGATTGCTTTGAAGGATAGATCGACAATTTTTTCTACTAATGTTTTATTTGAAGATTCTCTAATATTTAGACACTTGAATAATGCTGGTTGTTTTGCCCATTTATATTGACTATTTAGCAACTATAAGGTCTTCGTTAAGAGACCACTAATTATATTAAACAAAAGTTTTAACACTAGTCTTGAATTTTGAATTGTTTTTACATCTCTTCCAATAAGGCAAGGACACCATTTATGTCCCTATATTCATTCTTATGACAGAAAGATTAGGAAGCCTATTTCACGATGCCAAGGACGTTAGCATATAAAGGTGAAATTAATGACAACAAATCTGAAATCTCTTTTTCCAGCACATCCATTACAGTCCAAGTTAACATCACTACTACATAGAAATCTCTTTTTCCAGCCCATCCATTACAGTCCAAATTAACAATGTGCATCTCAAAATATCTAGGATTTCCAGAAGGCATACACAAAATACTTAGAGGAAATAGTTTATTATCAACGACAGAAATTATTTACAAGCTACCAGGCCGCGTGCCTTTTAAACATCTTGTGGATTGTCTCTGCATATACAGTTACCACAAGTAATAGATACTTGTTCTAATCTTCCTACACAGGGTCAACTCAATTGAGAACTTCTAGGACTTGTGGATGTTGGATGTTATTTTCAACACCTTCTCTATAACCAAGCATCCACTAACTTCTCAAATGAGTACACCTCTATCTTTCTTAAACTTTCTCCTCAAACACTGACTTGGATGCAGGTCAAGTAACCTCCTCTTACTTGCATGTATAATGTTCTTCGATGATTGAAAGAGATTTTTTGGGCCTGCACACACCCAACTCCTCCAGACACGCCATTGCAACCATTTCAACTTGTTTGGTGGAGCCATACCACATTGTTCTCTCGCAACCCTTTTTAAATGTGTTGCACTATACCCTTCATCAGGTCATCCAAACACCAATAATATTTGCAAATAACAATATCATCGAAAACGAACAAGAGCATTCTCAATCACAAGCACCCTCACATATGAACATTCATCAAAAACCTATGTTTCTCACTGAACAACAACAACAACCTAGCCATCAATCTCACTTTAGCAGGAAAACACTCTACAACTATCATTGTTTTTTATGGACTCCTGATAATTTGGTTCCTGCCAAGAAGGTCATACAACAAACTATATGAACAACTATAAGAGCTTGACTCAACCTTACACAATAGCTTTACCAAATCTTACGACCAAGTGCCCTTCTTACTTGCCTTCCCTTCTAAGCATGCGCTAGCGACGAGCTAAAGCTTTTCCTTTCAACCCTACTAAATCGAATAGCTAGATATGTTGGGGCTAGTACCTCACAGCAGCTGAAATAGTCTCTGTACCGGTAGTGCCAATAGGTTTTCCCAATAGTTCAAAATAGGTCTTCCTAGGAGTAAACCATAGTCAATAGTCCCAGGTTGTTCAAATAGGATTTCCAAGAGAAATAGGACCTTAACACCCATTCTATTATAGTGATATGAAAGAGCCCCACCTAACTAGATAGATTTCTTTATTGGCTGGCCTAACCTAGCCTCAGAACTCTATGGATCGATTTGATTCTAAGTTCTACACTTCTAACCCATTATATATATTGAAAGAGCTTGAAAGGGTTAAGATGTAGGGTTAGTCGTTAGAGATGGAACACGTGGAGCTGAAAGAAAAGAAATAAAAAAACTACTTCTACTACATGTTACCTACTAAGTCATACTTAGTCGGTGTTATCAAGTGAGCCTGGTCAACCAAACAAAGATGATTTGTTCGCACTTCGGAAGACCTTCATACTTGCTTAGGAAGTGTTTTTTTAATCTACCACATGTTGTTCATACCCCCTTGGGGGAGTTGTAATAAAATGTTCTAGCATGGTAGTGTCTGTAAAAGATTCAGTCTCCTCGACTCATTTGTCAATCCGATCAGCCCAAAGTGTTTTTTCCCTTGGTTATTATTGGTTGTTGAATAAATGACTGATAATTTCTGAGTTTTTCACTCAATAACTCCAAAGTTGGGGTCGTCGGCTTGACATTTAGGCCTATTGAGGTTATTAAAGTTTGTTTATCAAAGTATAAACATGCTAGGCATTATGTTCGAGTCATATGAACATGTGCTAAGTCCCCCTAGGTTTTGTTTTTTTAATTTTTAATTTTAATTTTTCCACAAAACATAGGCTATTTTTTAATAGTCTAATTGGAAAAATTGGTCTTGTAATAAAAGTGGGATTAAAAGTCAGTTTCAGTCATGGGGGTGCTCATTTTCCAACTTGGAGCACCAGGTAAACCCATAAACCCACTTTTCCTAAGTTTTGAGTGATTTTTTCATCACTCACGTAAGAAAATCCAAAAAAAAACAAATATTAATTAATTTAATTAAAAATTAATTAAATAATGGAGCAAATCCAAGTTCCTAAATCAGTGGGATTTGCTCTAATTTGATTGAAATCAGTCTCATCGAAGTTCCTAAATCAATGGGATTTGCTCTGATTTGATTGAAATCAGTCTCATCGGCTTCGGATTGACTAAGAGTTATCATTCCTTGACTGAAGGCATTGATTAGGGCTAAAGAGGAGCTTAATTGGGTCATGTAGGTTTGAGGGTTGCGCCCTCTTTCTCTCTCCTCCACACGTGTGGATCAATTTGGCAGTTGTTTGATGGGTGGGTCAGTTCACTAAGTGAGGTGTCACTCTGATTGCAGTTCCAGTCCAATTAGACTTAGTTCATCATCAGATCAGGCTCGGATTAACTCTCCATCAGCTGCAGTCTCTCCTTTAGTCAGGCATGCGCCCCTCTTGGCCAGTCTGGCTATAAATTGAAGCTACCATTCCCTCCTTGAAGCTAGTTCGAGTTGGAGAGAATAGGCTTTCTATTGTAATAATGTTGCAATCTTTTCATTGTTGGAATAAAAAGCTTTGGAGGATAAATGGTGTAATGCTCTCATGTGTGTGGAATAAGCATTGTCGTGTGGCTATTAATGTTGTCAGTTTTTCTCTCAATTTATCCATCTGAACCTTGTCTGGATTGAATGATTCAGCTAAATCAATAGGAGTGTAGTTGGGCAAGTAAGGTTACTTGTTTTTCTGTATCTCATAGCATATGTTTTTGAAGATCTAGATTATACATGTTTAATAAGCTTATTTGCATGTAATTCTTGTCTCTTTTTCATATATAAATCCAGATCTCATAAGGTTTTGTGTAAGGTTGTGTGTTTAACTTTCAGGTGGCAAGGATTGGATGAGTTGTGGATCTAGTTTGACTCCACTGTACATCCGACATTTTTGTGAAGGCATTGCCCCTCTGTATTCCACTAACAAGTCTCCCTTACAGATCTATCCAACAACATACATTTCCCCTTCTCTTCCTCCATTTTATTAAAATCAGACTTCCAATTACTTGTTCGTCCTCTTATGATCAGATCTACTTCTAAAAATTGCTTATACATTGTTAGATCTAGTTCCTAAGAGTCTTGTTGCTTAGATCTGAAATTTCATAAAAAACATCATATTTTAAAGATAGATCTAGGTGAAGAAATTCTTTTTTGCAAGTAGCTAAATCATAGATCTAAAGCTTGCTCATAAGGCAGTTTCTTTTTTTCATTCTTTAAATATTTAAATTCTGTAAGGAAGTGCACATCATATTGGCTACCCAGAAAGCAAGTCAAGACCCCAAGGAAAGCTTTCTTCCCTTGGTTCCCTTTTGCAAACTAAATTGTTCATTTTTTAACAATTTTTAACTTAGTCTTTTTTTTTCGGTAATTAGTGTGGTCACCCAAAGCACTTTTAAAGTGTTTTTGGGCATATTTGATTTTAATAGCTTGCTGGTTTTTATCAGGTTTAACAAAAAAGAGAAGGAGACTCTGCCCATTTTTCGACTCTTGGGCGAACCGGAGCTTCTCAGAGGCTTCCCCCACCACTGTACTTCCATTTAGGCTTGTTGTAAGCCTTTGGATCCCAGATAACAAGGACCAAAGTGAAATTAGTTTGCTGATATCATAACCTTTAATAATAAAGAATTATTTCGAGTAGGCTCTTTCGAGCCCACTCCCCATCCCCCCAGGGGGGATCCGCATTCGTTTCACTTTTTTACATTTTTTCCCGCCTTTTGCTCTAGCTTAGTCTTGTCGTGCATGATTGTATATTTTGATCATATTTGTCGTTATTCCATATTTTGAAATCAAATTAATACTAATAATTACCCCACGAATCCCCGATTGAACCGAAAGGTGAAAGAGGATCGTGGTAGGATTAATTAGGAAACCTGTAGTGTGTGTTTTTTCTTTTATTTTCATTGTTACTTTTCACAAGCAAGTAGTAAAAATAACCCCTCCTTGATTTCCCGATTGAGGTCCACTTGGACCGAAATAGATTCCTGGAGGGTCTTTTTTTAACAAAAACACACTCTTAAAATTTACTCAAATTTATAAGACTTCGTTGTGTATGTTCTGCACTTGGCTGCGGTTCGTCCAATCAGTCAAGCTGCATCAAAAGAAATACGAGTGACTAGAATAAGTAGGATTCACTTTCCCAATTAACCACCGCAGGCGAAAATCCAACGCCTCGATTAAACCGTAAACGGTGGAAAAATACCCAAAGGAAGTGGGAACTATTGCACAGTGACCTCGAGGCATCGATCTTTGTTACATCCTAGTGGGTGTATTACGAACATAGTCTCAGAGACTCCATCCAACCCACACATTCCTTGCGGGTAGCCGTAGCGGTTGTTACTTTTGGACATACTCCAAGTACCCCCAGGTATATCTGGAGTCCCTCGGCTTAATTTAATTCGCTCATCTTTTCACATTAATTTAAAACGTACCAAGATACAATTGCACAACATTCACTCCAGCACTTGCAAGCACTCTTAATTATTTTCGACTCCATTTTAAGGCACTGGTCAACTGTTTATTTCTTTCAATCTATACATGATTGGGTGTCATATCGTGCTTATTTGTGATTGTCTCATCATGTTATCTATTTTTTACAATTGTTAAATCAAAACTCCTAAAAAACTTACTCATTTAATACCATCATCATCTAAGTAAACCAGCCTTAGTAACTTGTAGGGTCTACCCTCCTTAGCTTCGTTAGGAGTTCGCCTAAACGAAGGATTCAAGAACGAGGTGACAGCTTTGCCTCGAGACTTGCCCCCAAGGACACACCGAGTGGATTCAAGATTTCTTCCACGCTCCCCCCTAGGTGTGTGAAAGGTGGCAACATCTTTTTTGGTGCCATTGCTGGGGACAAATCCTTTTATTTCCGGAGTACAACTTTTGTTTTCTTCCTTTTTGTTTTTTCTTTGTTTGATGAATGCTTAGAGTAGATCTTTAATTTTCATCTGGCGACTCCACTGACTTTTTTCAGTTTTTATTTTTACAAAGAAAAGAAAAAAATAATTTTTGTGAAAGATTTATAAATGCTTATTTTTCTTTTTCACATGGCGACTCCATTGAAGGGATAAAACCCTACTTTCTCATAATTTTGTTGAGACTTGTTATGTGTAGATGAGCTCATATGACATAGTAAAACTTTAAATGCTCATTATTGGATAGCTCCGGTTCAGTAAAAAATACATGGTTGATAGATGCTACTGATTAGTCGTTACGGATGATGAAGATTATGGTGCTCAAATTTCCAATGCATATCCTCCCATCGATTTCTCGGGCATCCCGGGTTTTCCTAACTATGAACCATATCTCCAGGATAAATGATATGTTCAGGCTCCAATTTTTTGTGGAAATGGTGATTCAGCTGTCTGTCACATCATATTATTTCTTTCATTTGTGAATAAGCTCAATATATTTCATAGGGATAATATGATGCAATTTTTTGCTAATTCTTTGGAAAAGAAGGCTTGGATATGGTTTTGTGGTCTTCCTTATAAATGCATTACCTCCCTTGAAGACTTATGTGCTGTGTTTTTTTAGAGGTGGCATAATGGTGAGGGAGATATGGTAACTGTTGTAGAAAGGGCCTTCACCTACCTAAAGGAGCTAAAGGAGCCCATGACTTCCATTATAGATGAGAACACTCGGGATGATCCTATTGAATAGCTTCAAGAGGAACCCGTGATTGAACACATTGTTGAAGACTCTCCTCATGTCACCATAACCAAAAACATTGAATATTTGAGGTATTCTCAAGTTTGTTGCAATGCTAATATTTTTCCAGAAAGCCCTAATGAGGAAACCATTACAGAGATTGAAGGCTTATGAAGAAATTTATGATGTGTATGATGACACTCCTCTATGTTCATCACTTAGGGATGAAGTTTTGGAAAGTTTAACTTCTTATAATATCTTTGAAACCAAAACTTTGAAGGATGATTATTATGAATAGGAGGAGGGTAGTTATATCTTAGGATGTGATACCAACAAGGAAGACTCTCTCATATCTGACATAGATGGGAGTGATGAATATTGGAATTTCATAGATAATGCAACTTGTGAAAATATTATTGAGAGTCCCATCCATGATATGTCCAGCAAGGGGAGTGTCTATTCAAAAATTTGTGGAAGTCCAATCTATGATACGTCCATAGAGAGGAGCATGGATCTGGATACCTGGGAAAATCTTAGTATGGAAGAGGAGCATTCAGAATTTTCACATGATCATTCAGATTCATACTATGCAGAGCACACAAAGTCAACAGTAATGAATGCATTGAGAAGCAGTGTTGTGAAAAGTTAGATGTGATGCAGTCAGTGGACTATCAATCTCGGCCATCTTCTTCACATGTAGAGGTTCCTTATGATTTGGAGCTACTTGGGGCTTATGCAATGAGCTATCATTTGATAAGCCCTGATGATCAGTATGATGATGTAGTCGGTCTGCCTCATCTTGCCAATTGGTATCTCAGTCCTATCCAGTCATGGATAGAAGCAGCCTACGCGAGCACATACTAGTTTGGGAAGAACTTTAATGACTTTATTCATGCCTATGATTTCCCATCCAACCCGCCCATTCCAGATCATCACGCAGGTTTGCATTTTCTAAATAAAGTATCCTTACTTTGGCTTTGGCTGGTAACCAAAGACAAGGAAAAAAAATTGTTAATAAAATGCTTAGCTGGTTACATTGGATTTCTAATTACACTTAACCATTTTTATATCATTCTTAGCGTAGGAAAATAAGCTCCTTAAAAGAGACCATTTACTTTCTTCATTTCTGTTTTGTACTTGGATATAATAAAACTTTTTCATTAGTTAGCTACATTTATTTTGTTTAAATAAATCAACTTAATGGTTCATTTGGATTTTATATAAAGCTTGTGCTACTAAGGTTTTTTTTTCAAGTTGAGATGTTTTTACAGGGTGTATAAACCAGAGATTCTGGAGTTCTCACATCCTCTTCTTTGATCAGAATATTAGTCAGAGCATGTGTCCCTAAATGGAGCCAAATGTTACCTACTAAGTCATACTTAGTTGTGGTTATCAAGTGAGCCTGGTGAACCTGGAAAAGATGATTTGTTCAGACTTCAGAAGACCTTCAAACTTGCTTCGGGGAAATGTTTTTTTTATCTACCACATGTTCATACCCCCTTGGGGGAGTTGTAATAAAATGTTCTAGCATGGTAGTGTCGGTAAAAGATTCGGTCTCCTGGACTCATTTGTCAATCTGATCATCCCAGAGTGTTTTTCCCTTGGTTATTATTGGTTGTTGAATAAACGACTAATATTTTCTGAGTTTTTCACTCAATACCTCCAATCTTGGGGTCGTCGGCTTGACATTTAGGCCTATTGAGGTTACTAGAGTCTTTGTGTCAATGTATAAACATGCTAGGCATTATAGTCGAGTCATATGAACATGTGCTAAGTTCCCCTAGGTTTTTTTTTTTAATTTTTAATTTTAATTTTTTCACAAAACTTAGGCTATTTTTTAATAGTCTAAATGGAAAAAATGGTCTTGTAATAAAAGTGGGGTTAAAGGTCAGTTTCAGTCATGGAGGTGCTCATTTTCTAACTCGAAGCACCCGGTAAACCTATAAACCCACTTTTCCTAAGTTTTGAGTGATTTTTCCATCACTCGGGTAAGAAAATCCAAAAAAATTAAATATTAATTCATTTAATTAAAAATTAATTAAATAATGGAGCAAATCCAAGTTCCTAAATAAGTGGGATTTGCTCCGATTTGATTGAAATTAGTCTCATCGGCTTCGTATTGACTGAGAGCTATCATTCCTTGATTGAAGGCATTGATCAGGGCTGCAGAGGAGCTTAACTAGCTCACGTAGGTTTGAAGGTTGCGAGGCTATTTCTCTCTCCCACACATGTGGATCAATTTGGCAATTGTTTGATGGGTGGGTCAGTTCACTAAGTGAGGTGTCACTCTGATTGCATTTCCAGTCCAGTTAGACTGATTTCATCATCAGATCAGGCTCGTCTTAACTCTCCATCAGCTGCAGTCTCTCCTTCAGTCAGGCATGCGCCCCTCTTGGCCAGGCTGGCTATAAATTGAAGCTGTCATTCCCTTCTTGATGCTAGTTCGAGTTGGAGAGAATAATATTGCTATTGTAATACTATTGTAATCTTTTCATTGTTGGAATAAAAAATCTTTGGAGGCTAAATGGTGTAATGCTCTCATGTGTGTGGAATAGGCATTGTCTTGCGCCTATTGATGTTGTCGGTTTTTCTCTCAATTTCTGCATATGAACCTTGTCTGGATTGAATGATTCAGCTGAATCGATAGGAGTGTAGTTGGGAAAGTAAGGTTACTTGTTTTTCTGTATCTCATAGCATATGTGTTTGAAGATCTAGATTATACATGTTTAATAAGCTTATTTGCATGTAATTCTTGTCTCTTTTTCATATATATATCTAAATCTCATAAGGTTTTGTGCAAGGTTGTGTGTTTAGCTTTCATATGGAAAGGATTGGATGAGTTGTGGATCTAGTTTGACTCCACTGTACATCCGACATTTTTGTGAAGGCATTTCCCCTCTGTATTCCACTAACAAGTCTATCTTGAAGATATATCCAACAACATGCCTTTCCCCATCTCTTCCTCCATTTTATTAAAATCAATCTTCCAGTTACTTGTTCATCCTCTTATGATCATATATACTTCTAAAAATTGCGTATACATTATTAGATATAGTTCCTAAGAGTCTTTTTTCTTAGATCTGACATTTCATAAAGAATATCATATTTTAAAGATAGATCTAGGTGAAGAAATTCCTTTTGGCAAGTAGCTAAATTGTAGATCTAAAGCTTGCTCATAAGGTAGTTTATTTTTTTCGTTCTTTAAAGATTTAAATTCTACAAGAAAGTGCACATCATATTGGCTGCCCAAAAAACAAGCCAAGACCCCAAGGAAAGCTTGCTTTCCTTGGTTCCCTTTTGCAAAACTAAATTGTTCCTTTTTTAACTTAGTCTTTTTTTTCCGGTAATTAGTGTGGTGACCCAAAGCACTTTTAAAGTGTTTTTGGGAATATTTGATTTTAATAGCTTGCTAGTTTTTAGCAGGTTTAACAAAAAAGAGAAGGAGACTCTGCCTGTTTTCCGACTCTTTGACGAACTAGAGCTTCCCGAAGGCTTCCCCTACAGCTGTACTTCCTTTTAGGCTTGTTGTAGGATTGTTGTAAGCCTTTGGTTCACAGATAACAAGGACCAAAGTGTAATTAGTTTGCTGATATTGTGACATTTAATAATAGAGAATCACTTCGAGTAGGATCTCTTGAGCCCACTCCCCATACCCCTGAGGGGGATCCACGTCCGTTTCACTTTTTTGCAATATTTCTCGTTTTTTGCTCTAGCTTAGTCTTGTTGTGCAGGATTGTATAATTTGATCATATTTTTCATTATTCCATATTTTGAAATCAAAGTAATACTAATACTTACCCCACGAATCTCCGATTGAACCGAAAGGTGAAAGAGGATAGTGGTAGGATTAATTAGAAAACCAATAGTGTGTTTTTTTGCTTCTATTTTCATTGTTACTTTTCACAATAAAGCATTAAAATTAACCCCTCCTTGATTTCCCGATTGAGGTCCACTTGGATCGAAAGAGATTCTTGGAGGGTCTTTTTTTTAACAAGAATACGCTCTTAAAACTTACTAAAATTTACAAGACTCCGGTGTGTATGCTCTGCACTTGGCCGCGGTTCATCCGATCAGTCAAACTACATCAAAAGCAACATGAATGACTAGAATATTTAGGATTCACTTTCCCAATTAACCACCACAGGCGAAAATCCAACGCCTCGATTAAACTATAAATGGAAAAATACCCAAAGAAAGTGGGAACTATTGGACAGTGACCTCCAAGGTCGATCTCTGTTACATCCTAGCGGGTGTAGTACGAACATAGTCTTAGAGACTCCATCCAGCCCACACATTCCTTGTGGTTAGCCGTAGTGGTTGTTACTTTTGGACATACTCCAAGTACCCCCCAGGTATATCTAGAGTCCCCCCGCCTAATTTAATTCACTCATCTTTTCACATTAATTTAAAACATACCAAGATACAATTGCACAACATTCACTCCAGCACTTGCAAGCACTCTTAATTATTTTCGACTCCATTTTAAGGCACTGGTCAACTATTTATTTATTTCAATCTATACATGATTGGGTGTCATATCGTGCTTATTTGAGATTGTCTCATCATGTTATCTATTGTTTACAATTGTTAAATCAAAAATCCTAAAAAAATTACTAATTTAATACCATCATCATCTAAGTAACCAGCCTTAGTAACTTGTAGGGTCTACCTCCCTTGGCTTCGTTAGGAGTTTGCCTAAACAAAGGAGTCAAGAACAAGGTGACATCCTTGACTCGAGACTTGCCCCCAAGGACATACCGAGTGGCTTGAATATTTTTGCCACGTTCCCCCCTAGGTGTGTGAAAGGAGGCAACGCTACTAATTTAGCACTAATAGAGTAGAAAGGATAAAAAAACTAGAACTACTAGTTGTTATACAACTTCTTCACTAAAGCTAAGAACTAAGAAGAGAGAAAGTTAGAAATAGAAATTATTTTGATTCAACTATTGAAACTCAGAGTTGCAGTAATTGAAGTCTCATTTCAGGAACAGGTCAGAACCAACCTTTCCATCATACATGTGAAAATATTGAGGATTTTCACAAAACAGATACACTAGGAAAAACAAAAAAATTATGAGGATTTGCACAAAACAGATACACTAGGCAAAAAAAAAAATTATGAGGATTTGCACAAAATGTATACACTACGCAATAGAAATTACTTACAAGCTACAAGGTGCATGACTTTTAAACACGTGGTGATTTGTCCCCATATATTACACGTACAACAACTATTGTATTCATATATTACACATACTATACTTCATATTTAGGAGTTCCTCTCCCACGACCTAAGAGGATGAGCCAAAGTATCCAAATTCAACACTCAACAATGAGATATCTAAATTGCTATCTTTCAGAGGAAGTTATCAATATCCTAAATTGTTGTACATTCCATTCTTCCAATCAGATTCATAACGGAACTATATTAACTCCAAAGAAATTTTATATCCCATGGAGTGTAGTTGGTAAGACAAGAAACAAGATTTGGTGTCTCATAATGAAATTGACGTAGATGAATGTAGCCATACATATGACACTTTTATGAATGAGAGAAATGACTTGTGGGAAAAGATATCAAAAGTATAAACATGCCCTGAACTGATGTTCACAAAACTTCAAACAATGCGATCACTATATCTTCGATTTGGAAGAATATCAAACTAGATTAAATGTAATTCATGAATTTCTCTTTTGAGAAGTGAGGAATGGGGGATCTCTATTTTGGCAAGATGCAATCAATGCCAACAAGCGAAATAAGTATTTATCAAGAATGGTTCAGGTTGGCTAATGGTTCCAAATTATTGGAAGAGGCAATAATAGATCCATCGTAACCCTTTCAATTTTTTCAAAGGAAATGGAGATCCTTATCATCATGGCTTCCTCCAATTCATGAGAGGGTATGAAATTTGTCAGAATCTTAGAAAAAAGAAAAAGAAAACATATTTGGAAGAGGGGAAGAATGGTAAAGGAAGCTGACAATTTATTCAATCTCCAAAAGGATGGTCATAGAGAAAAACTTAGAAGCAAGGTTCATGGCACTTCTAGTAGCCTTTTCTTGGCATATTTTAACACATGACAATCTCCAAAGAAGAGGATTTATAGGACACTTATATAAGTGTCTTTATTACAAGAAGTGAATGCATGATATGGAGGCTAGGAGGCTAGAAAGCACCTGCTAATTTAGTGCAATTTGGTGCAATTTGGCATCCTTCTTTCAATAAGAACCAGTGGAGTGAATGCATGATATAAAGGCTAGGAGGCCAAAAAGCAGCTCCTAATTTAGTGCAATTTGGCATCCTTCTTTCAATAAGAACTAGTGAAATATTTTTCACAAACCCAAAGACAAGTTAGGTTGATTCTCACAGCTCATCCAACGTTGGAAGAAATTTGAATATGATCAAACGTCATAAACGACAAGTTAGGTTTATTTTCACAGCTCATCCAGCATTGGAAGAAATTTGAATATGATCAAACGTCATAAACGAGATTGAACCTCCCTCCCGGTAATTTCTAATATATCTAGAAGCAAGATGATGTCATTCCCTATGGTCCACAAAATAAGCACTCATAAAAACATTAAATATGTAAATGCACACTACTACATTTATAATGATGTCTAAAGTTAAATATCACTTGTATTGACGTTTAAAGTTAAAAATCACTTCTAAACATCAAAAAGACATCAAATGTGTAGGTTTTTAGAAAAATATTAGCTAGGTGTCTCTTAAGCGAGACGTCGCTTAAGAGACGTCAAAAGGAGTTGCTTAAGTGACGTCTTATAACCTTGTTTAAGAGACGTGTTGATTGTACACATCGGTCAGTAAAATTATTTTTTGGTTGTTGCCTCTTAAGCGACATGGCATCAAATGTATTTATGTTTTTTTTCCAGTTCAATTCGACAAGTTGGCAACAATATTTTCTGGAAGGAATTTGGAGGGAGACCTCTCATTATAGGTAAAAATATTTGTGGATTACTGAGATTATTTCTTTAATTAATTTTTTTTTATTGGGTCAATGATTTATCTGTCTTTATTCTTACTATAGTTCTAACTATATTAGTTGCACAATAATCTATTTTATTGAAATAGAGAGCAATTCCAGACAATAATGTCCGTCAATTTTCTAGTAAATATGAAAGAGTTCTTGTTATGCAAACATTTGTCAATTACGTATATGGTGAAAGAAGCAACCATGGTAATACAAAGTATCAGAATCAATCCTTTAATGTTGAGGATATAATTGGTGATGGAAAATATTATTTCCCTTTTATGCAATGCATAGAGATAAAAAGAAGAAGAATGGATATATTTTGCCATAATTAATTCACATACAAGACCACCAATGCTTGGAAATCCACTCACTATAATTCACACTAGAGATGGTGAGGGTGGTGACATTGAGGTTGATACAATGGAATAAAATGACCACAATATTATTGAGAATGAAGGGATAAATAGGTTGATCTAGGTTGATCTATGAAACATTATGTTTTCATGGATGAGAATACACTTATGGATGAGATCTGCGAAAACATTCATGATATACCTCTTACTGATAAGGCAAAAAAAGCCTTATATAAAGAATCAAAGACAAGTCTTCTCTTTTCTCTTTTGTTTCTAGTCATCTTGAAGGTCATGAATGGTATTTCAAACACAACAATGACACAATTGTTATGGTATGCAAGATTTATCTATTCTAATTGTAGTTGCTTGTTTTTTTTATTTATCATTGTCATATGTATAGGCAGTTATTGTGATTTTTCCATTACTTTTTTTAGACTATTAGGTGATAGCCATCTATCACCGTCAAATACTTTACCTTGCACATACATATAAATGTGGGTTGTTCTGAAAAAGTAAGAATAGAGTATAACACAATTGATGCATGTCTCAATGATGATATCATATATTATAGACAACATGCATCAATAAGTGATTCCCCTAAATGTGAAATTAGTAAATATCGTACTAGGTAACAGATAAGGTGCCCTGCAAAGTTTTTCACCATATCCCGATAATTCCATTCCATGTTTTCAACAACTGTTCCGGTGTAAAAGCATTTTAGAATTTATAAATTACCATGCATGACACAAAACTGCAAATGGTGTCATGTGAATACCTAGATATGGATCTACATTTAGAAGAATTGAGGAAAGATGACCAATTTTTAAATAACCACGTAATGTTAGACCCTCATTCGCAGCTGAAGGTGTCAATCCATTTGGAGAAATCGGAACCAATTACTCAGTTTGGAATTTTTTTGTTATAAACAATAGCCTTCCTCCATGGATGATCGTTAAAGGGATCACATAATGTTTGCATTAATTTTTCCACGTACTTATTTTGAAGAACGTTACACAATATAAGCATCTGTTTTTTTCATTGTAGCACGATCGAGAAATTTTTATGTATGTTACTTTTCAAATTACTACTAGGTAAGCACAAGTTAAAGACATGGATTTATATATTGAGCCTTTTATTTATGAACTTTAAAATTTTGGTTCGACATCAGTATGTAGATCTCCAAATTTATAGGCCAAAAACAATTTTAGTTCCATGGAATACTTACATTGATAATTCACGATACATATGATCTTACACATTTTTGTGGTATTTTAAATTCTCATGTATCTATATTCAACATTTATTATTGAACATCTTTTTATAGTTTATGGAATTCTATATATTAACACTATTCCATAACTTGCATGGATTCAAACAAAGGGAAAATATGTGTGTCCATTATGTGGTGCAAGGATAATATATAGATGTTCAATAAGTTTGGGAAAGGAGGTGTGCAAAGAGTTTAGGCACTTTCTCCATAAGGATTATCGGATTACCAAAAAAAATGAATTTAATCGGAAGAAATAGAGTGGAAAAAATACGAAGAATAATGCCTCAACTATGGAAAAGGCATTTCAAAATATACAAGGTATGCAATATTTGTTAGTGATTAGTATTTCGTTCTTGATCACTTGTATTTATTTTTAAATTTCCATAATTTCTTTGACTAATTAAAAATTATGTATTTTATTGATGCTTCTCAAAGGCTGTCACGATCATCTTCCATGAGGTTTGAAATGATACTCTGTATTACTCAATCGATTACCATACTATGAGAACCTACAAGTAGTTTATTTGTTTCACACAATGCATATTGGAAAGAATGCCATGGAGTGTTTGTGGAAAATTATAGATGGGAGGAATAACAAGAAAAAAATTGCAAAAGTTATTAGTAACATTCAAGAACTACTAGTTGAGAATGTTTCACCCACCTATTGGTTCCCTAGGTTGGGGAGGAGGCATTAAATCTTGCAATAAGGGAGCTATGGGAACTAAGGGAACCTTAGTTTTTCATTTCCACATTAAATTGGGTCATACAAATAATAAAAATAATAAATATGGAGAAAATAAAGTGGAATTAAGTTCATAAGGACATTTGGAGCTTCATGGAGACCTTGGATGGCTAGATTCTTCCTTACACATGTTATGACTTAACCCCAAATTCGAAATTTTGAGTAATGGAACATTCTTAGAAGGTGAACATGTGTGTCAAGTAACATATCATGAGCCCAAGGATTCTAATGGTTGAATAGGAGTAACTCCCCATAGAAGAGGAAAAGGCTAGGAAGAAACTAGGTGCCTAACACTTGGAGAGAGATTACCTGTGTTTTATGACAACAATGATGGAATATTCTATGAAAAGTCAGACTTGATTGAAGACCTATGAAAATTTGAAGTGTGAGGGATAAAAATAGCCTCCAAGAGGGTGAACTTTGGGTTTGGTGGAAATAATTTGAATTTGGAGGAAGAAGAAGGATTGAGGAGAAAGATAAGTGTCATTGAGGTTACTAAACATCAAGGATGAGTTGGAGGAAGCCTATGGGAGTGAATTAGACCTTGGAGGACCTTATAAGTGTTATAAAAATATTTCAGGAGGAATGAGAATGGATTTTGATCATTTGAGAATTTTCCTTTGGCATTCTGGAAAGCACTAGCTTGTCCATTACACGGTGAGTGCTCACTTACCCTGCTAGTGAGCCAATTTCCAGAGAGTGATATTCTCATCCAAGTTGGTTGTGGGAGAGGACACCCTGAAATATCATTTAGATATTAATGGAGTGTTTTTACTATAGAAAGGATGCTACTACTATTCATGACCCGTATCTCCTCCCATTCTCTCAATCCCCACTTCAATATTTCCATATTTCTCTATGATGACACACTTGCGTGAATGGTGGTTGCACCCCATTGAGTCTAGTTGATGCCCAAGAATAGGTGAATGATTTATGTCTCTATAATATTTCTCCCATCCTCTTTGTAAGTCGAAATCAGCAGAAATACTTATGCAAATGTCGACATTTCCAAGCTTTGTTGTGATTAGTTTCAATGTGTTGATTTCTCATTTCAATGGAGTTGTATATCTGATGTATGTTGCGACTTGGATATGATGTTATATGTTTTTTAGTGTGATATTAATATGATTTTAATAGTATATATTCGTTATTCTCTATTTTGAACCATTATATACACAATTTATGAGTCAAAGTTGAGCTTTTACATGTCATTTCCCTTAAGCAAATATCACTGAATTTATGCATTCAAATATGAAGCTTTACACCTCTATTGAAGAAATATTAACCATAAAAATGAAATTAAATGAAGTATAATAAAATTCCCCATAATATGTTTGACAATTTGGGAGGGTCGCATAGGATTTGGAGAGCCATTTCTGCTCACACCCTAGGGGGAATTGCACCATAAATTACTAGTAATTTTACCATTTTCACCAATGTTCCAAAATCGAGTTGCATATGTCTATAACATATAATAAATTAATCATAGTTTCCATTGAGTGGTCCTAATATTCTCCATATCAGTCCCTACCAAATTCGAGACCCTCTTGTGCCATCTAAATCCCCTAGAGTAAAGACTAGTCAAGACAAATTTTCCCCAAATTATTCCTTTGTTGGGAATTTTCGAATTGGGTCATTACAGTGGTATTAGATCATGATATTTGAACCTTTTATAGTTATATATTCATGTTTCTCAATGATTATATCCCTCCATTATACACTGAGACTAGAGACCTTAACGGTGAAATGGAAGGAAGTGGAGAAGCTAGTTCTTTTTACAAGGAGATTAAGGAAAAACTAGGACTGGGAGATACAGATGAAAAATAAAATAATGAGGACCTTAAAACATTCATTAAGGAAAATCTTGAAGGAATAACCAAACATTTCATGCAAGGGTTCGAATTGTTGGCTAGCCAACTTGGGGTCAAGTCAACACCCGGGAGTAGTAGTAGTTCACCTCATAATGAGAAGAAGACCAATGGGGAAGTCATTTCTTTGAATACTTGACCTCATAACCGACCCCATGAGTTCAAGAATTAGAATTTACCTGCAATACCTAATTTTTTTAGATTATAAATAAGTCCCTTACACTACTTATGATGTGAGGGAAGCAACAAATGATTGGAAACAACTAAGTGACGAATGTAGGAAAGTCCTGCCTTTCAATCAGTTCATTAGAGCCTCTCTTCAGTTTAAGCAAGGAGGAAATGGGAATAGGGAACATACTATTAATCATGAATTAAATTACAGCATGGTAAAATTAACTATTCATTCCTTTGATGGTTTCTCACAAATTTCTAATAGTGCTTGGTTGCAAAAATTAAGTGTGTATTTTCAATTAAATCATATGGTTGAAGGAGATGCATTGAAACTGGCCATTTTGCATCTTGAAGGGGAAGCTAGTGATTGGTGGTTCCATGGTATTATGGTCTTAGAACCTTGATAAATGGTCATATTTTATGTTATGAGGGTTTCTCCAATATATTAATGGGGATATTTGAGAGGAAAGTCCCCGAACTTCCTTTAAACAAACTATCACAATTGAAGCAAGTAGGAACTCCTGAAGCATATATGTTAGAATTTGAAAAAATTTCAGTAATGGTTTCTTATGCATATATGGCTATGTTTGTTTTATTATTTACTGAAGGATTGACATAACCTTTGAGATGGATCATGAAATCCCACATGCCAAACACATTGAAGGATGCCATGAATCTAACAAGAGATTTATAGAATGTATTGCCAAGAACCAAATACCCCGCCAAGACAAATTTCCCTTCCAAGTTCAAGGAGGTAAGAAACCATGGAAAAAGGACTCCTCTACCAAAGAAAATAAATGAGGACCAAGCAAAGAAGAAATTAGAATAAAGAATCTATGTTTCACATGCCAACAACCTTGGGTTTCGAGACATAAATGTGCCAAGGGGAAGGCGCACTACATTGAAGTTTTCTCTGAAGATGATGAAGAGGGAGAGGAGGAGGAGGAAGAACAACTTGAATCCCAAGAAAAGGGGTATGAAACAATAGAATAAGAACATCCCACTCCTCAGGTGTACCTAGGTTCCACACCTTGAGGCTCAAGGCTAACATACAAGGCTAAAAGGTCAAGGTTCTAGTGGATGGTGGAGCCACTCATAACTTCATAGATGTAGTCTTGGTGGAGAAGAGAAAGTTAAAATATGAAACCTTTGATGTTTTCATAGTGATCATTCTAGGTAACAATTCTATGGACTGCACTAAATGGATTCCAAAGCTTCAAGTTACTATAGGAAATCATACTATCACTAACCATTTTTATATAGTGAATGTGGCTAATAAAAATTTGGTTTCGGGAGTAAAATGGTTGTATTATTTAGGAGAGCATACAATGAACTATCAAGTCCCTGAAATTATGTTCAAAAATTCGAAAGGGAAACCCATCTTGTTGAGGGGAATGCACACTTACCTAAATCAAGTGGTGTCCTCTCACACCATGAGATCTATCTTGAGGAATGGAGACAGACAATGGGATGTTGAATGTTTAATTACATCTCCTAAACCCCACTTGAATTTTTCCAAGCATCCTAAGTATATAGAACAATTATTGAGTAAGTATGAGAGGGTTTTTAGAGACCTTCCCCCAGGAAGACCACCAAACAGAGGGGTGGAGCATATCATTGATTTAGAGATAAGAACAAAACCTATCAAAATGAATCCCTAGAGACACCCTAAAAGGATTAGAGATGATATTGAGGAGGACATTAAAGAACTCATGAGGCCTAGTTCCAGCCCATATGCTTTTTCAGTTGTTATGGTAAAGAAAAAGGGTGGAACTTTGGGGATGTGCATTGATTTTAGAGCATTGAATAAGAATGCTATGAAGAATAGATTTCATATCCCAAGGATTGATGAGTTCATGAATGAGCTCCATCGAGCCAAGTTCTTCTCAAATATTGACCTTAGATCTGGTTATCATCAAATTCAAATGAGGAAAGAAGACATACCAAAGACTTCTTTCGGATGCCACTATCATCGCTTTGAATTTGTTGCCATGCCCTTTCACTTGAAAAATGCACCTGCCACATTCCAATCATGCATGAACAATATCTTCCACAAGAAAATTTGTAAGTTTGTACTAGTTTTATTTGATGACATTCTTATTTACAGTAAAACTTGGAAGGAACATTTGCATCATCTAGAAGAGGTATTAAAAATTTTGCATGATCAATCTTTGTTTGCTAAGCTTTCAAAATGTGAGTTTGGTTTGACAAAGCTCTTGTATATTGGACACATCGTTGGTCAAATGGTGTGAAGGTGGATATCGAGAAAATAAGATCCATTATAGAATTACCTCATCCCAAAAATATCACTGAATTGAGAGGATTCATTGGAATTTGCACCTACTATAGAAAGTCTCTGAAGGGGTTCTCCCAACTTATTTCACCTCTCACTGATTTGACAAAGAAATATTATTTCCAATGGCATGAAGGGGGTGAAAAATCTTTCCGTATAATGAAAGAGGTAATAAACAACTATCATATTCTAGCCTTTCCCGATTTTACTAAATTGTTTGTCTTGGAATGTGATGCATCAGGAGAACGCATTGGAGTAGTCCTAAAACAAGGACAACACCCAATAGCTTTTGAGAGTAGGAATCTATAGCCACATGAGAATATTTACTCCATTTATGATAAATGAATGTTAGCCATCATGCATGCTTTGATCAAGTTTAGACAATACTTGGTGGGAAACAAATTTGTTGTCAAAACTAACCATAGCAGCTTAAGGTACTTCCTCACTCAAAAGGATCTAAATGAAAGGATACACAAGTGGGTGAGTAAGATTAAAACATTTTAATTTTATACTGAATATATGAATGGAAAAAATAATGTGGTAGTTGATGCCTTATCTAGAAGACCTTCTATTTCTTTAATGGACGTAGTAGAAAGTTGGAAAGCCACATTAGAACTAGAGTATGCCAAGGATACATTTTCTTGTGAAATTTTTTATGGGAATAACCATGATGATAGTATAAGGTGATGGAAGGAATCATCTACTACAAATTTAGAATCTATTTGGTCCCTAGTTTGAATTTGAAAGAGAAAATTTTAAAGAAAGCCCACAATTCTCCTCTAGCAGGTCACCCCGGTTTCTTCAAAACATACTGAATGTTGAGGGAAATATTCTCATGGAAATGGTTGAAGGATTATGTTCTAAAGTATGTTAATGGATTCCCCACATGTCAGCACTATAAAGTGGATCACACTCACTCATCCAGCTAGCCTCTTACACCACTTTCCCATTCCAGAACAAAAAAGGGAGAGCATTTCCATGGACTTCATCACTAGTTTTCCCAAGGTATTTGGTAAGGATTGCATATTTGTGGTGGTGGATAGGATCACTAAATTTTCTCATTTATTTTTTGTTACTACCACTTTAACTACTGCACAAGTGGCTAGACTATTTTTTAAAGAATTTTTCAAATTGCATGGGCTTCCTAAGAGCATTGTCAGTGACAGAGATAACATATTTTTTAGTACATTTTGGAAATAACTCTTCAATATGGTGAGGAAAAAATTGACACCTAGAACAAGATATCATCCACACAATGATGACCAAAATAAGAGGGAGAATCAATGGTTCGAAGGCTACTTGCACTAGTACATGTGGACATTTTTCCCGAGGAAAATCGTTGCTATAGCCACAAACATGACCCCTTCTTTTCGTGGGAAAACTTTCATTGCTATAGAAACACTTTCCATACTTCATCGCTATTGTGATGAACATCTAGCGTTAGCCTTGCGACGAATGACTGGTTTCTATTATGATGAAGTGTCATCTCTATTGTGAAGAACACATGGTTGCTATAGCGACGAAGTTTCGTCACTATTGCGACGCAAATTTAGCGATGAACCATCACAGGAATCTCTATAGCAACGATAACATAAAAAAAATGATGACTAGAATAGTAAAATATACCGACGAATGTCCATCCCTATAACGACGCCAAGGAAAAATTTGCGATGAATGTGCTACAATAGTGACAGTGCTTCATCAAAAAATCACCGGACGGTTCGTCGCAATCTTGATGGAACCATGTTGCTATAACGACGACGAGGAAAACTATTGAAAGAGGGTTCATCACTATTGTGATGGTGCATAAAAATTTTAAAACAAATGTCGTCGTTATAGCGACGATGATCCTTTTTTTTTTTTAAATGACCATGCCTGTTTGCTGCATCAATAGTATTATAACTGATCAAAGTGATACGTTTTAAAGTAGTCAGGGACTTACCTGTTGTTCCAGTTTTGGGCATACTAACCTTGGGATTTTATTTATACACAAATTGCATATTGAAACTTACAAGTTTCTAGGGTTTAATAGCTAATTCAATCCAGATAAACGCCCCCTTCTTCTTATTTGTCGCCACCTAATATTTGAACAAACAAAACACCTTGTGATTATCAATTTGACATTACATTTTTTCATAGAGAGGCATAATCATATAAGAGGAAAGAAAGTTGACCAAAGCTGTAGAGTATATGTTTAGTTTCAAATGTTTAACAACATTCTGGTTTTGGGCATATTGACCTTTGGATTTTTTGGAGAAGTATTAGGTGTCTCTTGTGGCTGTGAAGTGGATGGATTTATTTTACTCCACGAGTTGTAATCATTTACATTTTTTACTTATCTAATAATCGGTTCATCTTCAATGTAACCACATAATGCTTCTATAAGATTCAGATTGGATAACATGGGTTCCATATCAAAATACCTAAAGGTATAGGGTTGTTTGAAATATTTAATTGAGAAGGTATGTAGTACTGATTGTTTTATTCCCAATCACCTTGTGCAATATCAACGAGAGGATGGCCTGTAAACTATTGATGAAAACCAACCTCGAAGCTAGAGACCAGCACTGCAAAACTTCTTAATAACAAAAAAAAAACCCAACAAAGATTCAATTGTTTGTATAAAACAACATATTTAATCAGCCAGTCAAGGTAGCAATCAATCAAATGACTAGTTGGGAAAAATGCAAAAAGAACGAAAAATTTTGCATATATGAATCGAAGTTGGCATTAAAAACCAGAGAACAACTGTAGTAATCCCAGACCAAAATCTGAACATTCCCAAAAATATAAAAAGTTACTATTCATCCAAAAATCAATAGGATGGCCTAAAAACTGTTGACAAAAACCAAGCTCGCAACCCGGGGGAAGCATTCCTCTGCCTCCTGGACAAAGACAACCCCAACTTAGAAACAATTCTTTCTACAGAGTCACATTTTATCAGTGAAACTCTAAAAATCATAATAACATAACTTAATCAAGCCAGCACCAACCATAGATAAATTTAAACACAAACCAAACAACAACATTTGCCAATGTAACACACCATTTCAACAGAAACTACTAATTCACCTAAAATCTATCATCAAAAACTTATGTTGAAATCAAACACAACCACTCCTCTGAAACTTCAAATCTAAAACAAACCCAACATAAGAAAATCACTTCTATAACCCTATTTTTTTAATCAACCATTGATTCTAAATATGATATCAAATTCAGTGCAAGATTTTACAATGTAGCTTGTCAACAACTCACTAAACATTAACAATCATAGTAAAAATCACCATTCAGTTACAGACAAATAAGATGGTCTAAAAATCATGGAAGAAAACTAACCTCAATTCAGAGAGAGTAGTTCTCCTTCAAAACATCTCAACAGTCCTAAGCCAAACAAACATAACAAATAAATTATTACAGTTACAAACCCATACATTTATTCAACCATTGATTCTAAAAATCAAGAAAATCTTCAGAAATTAGAAAAATGCAAAATCAAAACAGCTACTTGTACCACAGTTACAGTTACCACATATTTATTCAGCCATTGATTCTAAATATCAAGAAAGCATACAGGAAACAACAAATGCAGTAGTTTTCGACTCTGCTCAGCGTTCAAATGAGTAGTTTCAACTCTCTTGCAAGTTGGACATGGGATGACCTATAAAAGCCAGAAATAATCTGAAATTGACATGTTTTCTACATTTTTTTGTTGCTATGCTCTCTCCTTCATCATATGTGATCATAGGTGACCAAGAAAACTCAAGAACAACACCAAATCAATAATGACATCAAGGAGGTATTCTATGCATGCTAATAAAGACATAGTCAAAAATCATGAAGAGCATTGTTCTCTCAAGGAGGATTTTGAGTGATTTTAAAATTTAATACTCTTTCAGTTATGGATCTAGAAATAACCAATATTTTTATTGTTAATCCTTGAAGAAGAAAATGGATCTAGAAAGGGGTGAATGTATTTTAAATTTTAATACATACATTCTTGGAGGAGTTTGTGGATCTAGAATCCATCAATTGATATTTTATGGTAAGGAGGAAAAGCTAGAAATCTACATAAGACTACCTTTCTCCATTATTAGGTATGGCTAGATTAATAGGGAAAACCCCTCTAATTCTAGATGAACATCTTGTAGGAGAAAAATGTCAAGAGCCAAGCAAATGTGAGGTTTCCAATTCCATTATCATTTCTCTTGGTTGACTAGGGTTTGTGCACTAGAGTAGCCATTGTTTCTTGCTGCAGTAAATGACCTCTGTGGAGGGAAATTTTTCACGATGAGAAGGTATTGGGTGTGAGGTTCTTAACCCTCCTTTAGCCTGATGTAATTTGGAGTATTGGGGAACTTGCTGCTGTAATAGCAGATTTGGTATGGCGCATGTTATGGTTTACTAATCTTATCAGATTGTATGTGATGATGTCATATTTGACTAGGTTGTTCATTCTTTAGAAGGTTTTCTAATCAATCCTTTTTTCATTTATAATCATGTGTTAAGGTTGTTCCTTCACTAGTGAGATTGCACATTATTTTTTGGGCTCAAAATACATTGGTTGTGATGGTGCATTTACCGTTAGGACCCTCACTCATTCTCATATTACCCAAAAATTCACTTGTACTAGTTATGGGCCACGACACATCATGTTATGGTTACATCTTCTCCATACTCTTAACCTCTCTTTGTTTGTATTCCTTGACTCCATAACCTTTTGGAATGGAACTGTGTCTTGGAAACACACCATCCACTTAACTCTAACATTTATCATACATTTTCCTAGGGAAACCACCCTTGTGCCAAGCCAAGCTTAAGTTAGAGAGGTAACTTTTGTAGTAATAATGGAAAACGCTCTTAGTTCCTCTAAGGCTGCACTTGTGTTTTAGGGATTTACAACTTGAAGTTTTGGGAGATAAAAAGGCCCACTCATGTTGTAGATGAGCTAAGAGTTCAAGCAGCAAAACAAAAAAACAACTTCATGCTTAGAATGATGAACAAGGGAAGCATGTTGTAGAATTGGAAGGAAGAAACTGGCAAAATGAGGACTCAATTGGAGCCCTGCAGGAACAAGATAGAGAATACTGGAAAAGATTCGGGAATTGCAAGTTCTGCAAGGGACACATGACAAGCCATTGCCAAGCAGGAATGAGCACTCTCCCAATCTTCTAAGAGAGACAAGGCCACTGGCAGCCATAATGGGAGATCCACATAATTTATGTCATCATCATTGAATTTTGTCAATATGTTCATTTTGTAATTTCCTATGTCTACAATTTCTATACGAGCATACAGGCAGGTATGGTAGCAAATGTTAGATTTTTTATCATTTAAGCAATATGATCTAGGATCTTATCTGAGAGAATAACATGCATAGAAAAAATCACAAGAGACAAGAGACACAAATAATTTTCCTCAGGGAAACCATAAAGGAGAAAACCCTGCAACTTCCTCAGCGATAGAATGAGCACCAATGGTAGCAGTAAAACCTGAAAACATAAAGATGATCTCCAAAAGTTGTTCTCTCTCTCTTGAGAGAGCTTCTCCTCTCTCACTCATGCGCCCCAGTGAGTGAGTGTGTGTGTCATAAATAGAGAATCTCATTCTCTATTTATATTCTTTCATTCACTTAATGTCCACTCCAACAAGTTAGCCTCACTTAACAATTACTTACCAAGGCTGACATCTCTTGGAGATTCTAATAACCCTAGTGCCCCATGACTATGGGGACTTTTCCCTCCAATCAACAAGGAGGGTTAATATTAACTCAGTTGTGGGGACTACTGCCCCAACTTACAATGGAGGGTTAACCTCAATGACTTTACATGACTTGTTTACATTATTGAATCTCCTGATTGGAACATCGGGGCATGACCTGACTCAATTACATTACAGATACTTCCCGGAATAAACATCGGGGTACAATACATAAGATATACAAGTGAATACATTCCGAAGTTACAAATACATCAACACTCCCTCTTAACTAGGAAGGTATTCTCTCAACACAATTTATCAGCGCAAGTCTTCTTCTCTATATCATCTAGATCATCATCAAGTCATCTTCATATTCATCTTCAAGTCATATTCATCATCAAGTCATCTTCATCAAGTCTGGATCATCACTTGATCCGGAGCATCAATGGATCATCATCAAGTCTGGATCATCACTTGATCTGGATCATCACTACTGGATCATCATCAAGTTTGGATCATCACTTGATTTGGAGCATCACTGGATCATCATCAAGTCTGGATCATCACTTGATCTGGATCGTCACTGGATCATCATCAAGTTTGGATCATCACTTGATCTGGATCGTCACTGGATCATCACTTGATCTGGATCATCACTTGATCTTGATCATCATCAAAGCTGGATCATCACTATATCATCATCAACATCACTACTTCTGCTATCTCAATCAAATGGTGTTATCTCTTCATTCTTCTCGTCACAGGAAGTTCTACAGAGCCAACACTTTTTCATGTTGGTTGTAGGCCTAGCCTCCAGGTAGGTCTTCAACGTCTTTCACACTTATATTCGACCATGGAATGAACCATGTTAGAAAGGCCCACCCAGCACTTACATCTGACCATGGGAGGAACACATCCAAGAACCATGTCAAAAAGGCACTGCCAACACTCACATCTGACCATGGGAGGAATGCATCCAAAACCCATGTCAAAAAGGCCCAGCATTCACATCCAACCTCATCATGTTAGAAAGGCTCTGCACATACATCTGACCTCATCATGTCAGAAGGGCTCTGCACTTACATCTGACCTCATCATGTCAGAAAGGCGTTACACTTACATCCAACCTCATCATGTCAGAAGGGCTCTACACTTACATATGACCTCATCATGTCAAAAATTCATTGCACTTACATCTGACCTCATCATGTTAGAAGGGCTCTCAACTCTAGGCTGAGTGTCAGTCCCAAACTAAAACAAATTCCTAGTAAATGACCAAGAGCCTCCATTCTCCCAAAGAATGGCCTCTCAGCACTAAGCTTAGTTTCAGTCCCAAACAGAATCAATTTCTTGGTAACTGACCAGGTGCCTCCATTCTCCCATAGAATGGCCTTCATCACTTATATATTATCATGCGGGAACACAACCCTCAATCACATTAGAATGGCTCTGCACTTATATCTGATCATGTGGGAACACATCCCTCAATCACATCAGAATGGCTCTGCACTGATCATGTGGTAGCACAACCCACAATCACATCATAGTATCTCTGCACTAATCATGTGGTAGCACAACCCATAATCACATATGAGCATCTCTACACTTACATATGACCATGTGAAGCTTAGGCTTCCACCATGTCAGAAGGGCCAATAGACACATTAGTTCCCTTTGGAGGGAACCTCAATCTGGAGAACACCAAGCTTCTCCCTGAAGTACTCAAACTTCACTCTGGCCATTTCTAGCATAGAATACATTAGGGTTGATTACGTCCAAGGATAACCTGCGAGCTTCGCTAATACCGATTACATCTAAGGACAACCTACAGGTTTGTTTACATCTGAGAAACCTACAAGCTTTGCCAGGATTTATGCTTAGACAACCTGTCTCATAGACTATGCTAGAACTCCTTCTTTCGAGAGATCTCGATCTGGATCACATACTGGAGCTTCACTGCTCCTCTTTGCATCATACAAAAATGCAAGTCAGATCAATCAAATCAAATAATAGTTTTTAAAAGAAACATACTACCTCCCAAATAGCCAAGCAAGTGGCAACATATTTTTCCTCGATTGTACTCAATTCCATACATGACTCCTTCCTGCTAAACCAAGAGATCACACATGATCTCATACTGAAGTAGCACCTCGAAGTGTTCTTCCTATCAATGGCACTTCTTTCCCAATACGAATCCACATAACCCTACAGGTTAATCTTTTGATTCATATCATACTTGAGCACATACTCAACTGTACCCTTTAGGTACCTCACTGCATGCTTTGCAACCATCAAGTGAACATGTCTCAATGTGTTCATAGCAAAGCAAATATCTGGTCTTGTATTCGTCGGGTACATCAAGTAACAAATCATCCGACAATACATCACGGCATCAATCGACTCTGATGAAGCAACACTCAATAGTTTCAGGTTCAATGCCATAGGTGTGGTCATGGCCTTGTAGTCCATCATCCTGAACCTCTTCAGGATCTCTACTGCATACTTCCCTTGCCCCAGGGAGATTCCATCCGCATTCTACCACACCTCCATGCCTAGAAAGTAGTGCATCATATCCAAGTCCTTCATCTTGAAATCAACAGCAAGTCTCCTTCTTTCAACTTTAATAAGTTCCTCTTTTCTATCAGGAACAAGTCATCGACATATAATAGGAGCATCACTGGTCTTTCACCTTCAACCTTGAACCAAAGGTTTGAATCCACTTTAGTCTCAATAAATCCTAGAGTCATCAGTAAGCTATCCATCCTGTTGTATCATGTCGAACCTCAGGATCCTCTTGCAGTCACTCCCTTTGAAACGGAGCATCATACTCCCTCTATCTTTCGTACTCTATGCACTGAAAAATTATGTACCGGAGTGACAAGTAGCTTCCTCTACTACTATTATTCTATGTATCCATATAGGGTCACTGGATACCAAGATCCTCTATCTTGAACCTTTTCAAAAGTTCTTCTTGCACCCATCTGTGAGCTTGTCATCATCTATAGGCTTTCATCTTCAACCTTGTAGAAAAGGTTAAGATATGCATCACTCTAGGTGATCTTCAAGCTCCTTATGTATGTGTTATCCCATGGGTGTATTCTAATCTCATACAAGGCCTTCTTTAATTTGCACACATGAGTCTTCCTGTCATGTGTCAATGGATGCAAATGTCTCTTTGTAGTTTATGCCTTCTTTCCATGAGAATCCTTGTGCTATGAATCTTGCCTTGTATCCCACGATGTTTCCATCTACATCATGTTGGATGTTGTAGATCCATATGGAAGACATTACAGACTTCCCTTCAGGTCTCGAGACTTCATCCTAGACATCATTCTTCTTGAACTGGTATTCTCCTTCCCTTTGTTCTTGGTTACTTCTTCATAGCTAGAAGGATCTGCATCAATGATGTCGCTCAACAGTGTCACATAACTGCATTGTGTCTAAGGCCTCTTGAATTATTTGAAAGTATCATCATCTTCTTCTTTATCTGTCGTCACTTGTTCTTCGAAACAAGTTTCATCCTTATTTTCTTGTAGGTGTTTATGTACACGATCTTTCCTACAATTCAAATGCATTTGTATAGTTAGAAACATTTCATAAGGCATATTCATTATGGAAAATTCTTTATATGATCATGAAACTATTTTAGCCAATAAAACATTCATCCATATCTCATGAAAAATTTCTAGATACCTTCCATCTCTACCAGGACAACATTGAGATTTTGTACTAATCCAATATGTCAATAAAGAGGTTTCATTCTAGATAAGTAGCAATGGAGAGTTGTATAGCACCATGAGCTACTTACCCATCACATGCATATTAGTAGTGTTATGTCATTAATGCGAACATTCTATCATGCATAATACATCAACTAAATATAAAAAAAATGCATAACAAAACAATATCATGAAATGACAATTGAATACTTATCTTTATTTGTTTCGTGGGTAGACTCCTTCTTTCAGCTTCATCATATTCATCATTCACAACAACATCATTTCTTATCCAAATGCTCAAGATGGATAAGAGGCTCTTCAAGAATTGAGTTCTTCATATTCCTCATCGCTTGAGGTATCTTCTTTGGATGGTGAGAACTTGATCTTCAGTTGCTCCCATCTTCTCTTCTCTTATTATGAGTCGAGCTTCTTCTTCTTCCCAGAGTCTGCTAAAATTAATCACTTCCTTTTGGCACACATTCCTCAAACAAATGAATCCCATTATCCTAGGAGAACATTCAAGGTGGTTATCACAACTTCTGCATTATCCACTTCTTCTTCTACTGCTTCAAGTTGTTCTTTAATTTGAGAGACCCTTGTAAAGTATGATTGTATGGTATCTGCATTTTGGATCTTCACATTCTTCAACTATTTTCTCAAAGTAATCTTCTGATTTATGTTCTTCCCTTCAAATATCTTGGTCAAGGAATCAAACATCTCTTTTGATGTCTTTAGGGAAGAGACTTGTGGTATAAGGTGATCCATAATTGAATCAACAATGATCTTCTTATCCTTGACCAAGTTCTTCTTCTGTAAGTATTTTATCCTCATCTCCCTCTGGAAATGGATCCTCTCTACTTATGTAGGTGACCAATTCATTTCCTTCAAGAACTAGTGAGATCCTATACTTCCATGCTTGGAAGTTGTGAGACTCGCCAAGCTTGTCATCAAGCTGGTGTGATTAGTCATGTTGAAATGAGAACCTCAACAGTAAATAGAAAAAGGTTATATATTACGGATTTGAGGTGTCCATCCTAGTTCTGGAGTTGGCTGATCTAGGGTTTGTCAGAGAAACCCTAATTTTCAAAATTTGGAATCTTTCAGATCTGATTGGATAGAAATATAGACCTATTCAAGGAAAGCTATCCAATGTAATCCTTTTTCTAAAAATAGTGGTAGCCTCATCTATCCTTGTTCCAACACCATAGGTTTCAGAAGAATTGGTTTCACCAATTGGGACTTATGAGCATTTTCCCAAGGTGACCTGTTTCAGGACTCTTCAGCATAGCGAAGTTGTACAGACTTCCATATGTCACTGTTTCATCTTCGGGGTATGAAACTTTTACCACAAAAAGTACAGTCTCTTCCCTTTCTGTAACATCTTGATAAATTTCATTTGGACCCTCGTAGCCCAATATATAGCAATTCTCCCCAGGTGTCCTGTTTGGGGAAGAATCCTCGGAAAGGCTGGAACCCTAACTTGGAGGAATCATATCTCCTGCAATATAGTGAATCAGAGGCTAAACATTGGACACGTTGTACATCATGAATTTATCTTCAACCTATGAAATTTTTGGCACCTGAGCCTTCTCTATTCTCGAGATATAGCGAATCTACCAAAACTATCAGCTTCAGTATTTTAGGGTTTTTCAGGCCCAAGGTCAAACTAGGGTTTGAATTTCCCGGAGTTTCACCCAACCAAAAATCTCGACCTAGGTCTCTAAAATTTAATTTTGATGAGGAGATTAATCCTATGCTGGGCTCACTCAAAAATTACTCTTCTGAGAAAATCCCTAATTTCCTGCAACAAAAACTGAAAAATGCTCGGAATCAAATTCCACTTCGATAGAAAGATGTGCCCTTCAATGGAGAGTTAGCCTAGCATCCTTTTGCTAATGGATTGTGGAGAGAGATCCAAAAATTAAGAATCCCTAGCTTCTGCAGATGCACAATTTCTTCTTCTCAAGTTAGCTCTAATACCATTTTAGATTTTTTATCATTTAGGCAATATGATCTAGGATCTTATCTGAGAGAATAACATGCACAGCAAAAATCACAAGATACAAGAGACACAAATAATTTTCCTTGGGGAAACCATAAAGGAGAAATCCCCGCAAGTTCCTCAGAGATAGAATGAGCACCAATGGTAGCAGTAAAACCCGAAAACATAAAGATGATTTCCAACAGTTGTTCTATCTCTCTCACTTGAGAGAGCTTCTCCTCTCTCACTCATGCACCCCAGAGAGTGAGTGTGTGTGTAATAAATAGAAATGCTCACTCTCTATTTATATTATTTCTTTCACTTAATGTCCACTCCAACAAGTCGGTCTCACTTAACAATTACTTACCAGGGCCGACATCTCTAGGAGAGTCTAATAACCCTAGTGCCCCACAATTGTGGGGACTTTGCCCTCTGATCAATAAGGAGGGTTAATCTTAACTCAATTGTGGGGACTATTGCCCCAACGTACAATGGAGGGTTAACCTCAATGACTTTACATGACTTTTTTACATTATTGAATGTCTCGATCAAAACATCGGGGCATGACATGACTCAATTACATTACAGATACTTTCTAGAATAAACATTGGGGTACAATACATAAGATATACAAGTTAATACATTCTGAAGTTACAAATACATCAACATCAGAAACAATAATTGTGCTTGGGGAGTAATGATGATATAAAAAAAGTATTGGGCTGCTATCAAATGACTTAATCAATCCCCAATTTTGAATGTAATCGTACCTTTTTGGGTATAGATGGGGTGTTGTTTTGATATATAAATATAAATAGTCATTTATGTGCATAACTTTAAAAAAGGAGCACCTTTTTCCTTAAAATGGACCAAGTTATTTGCATGCAATAGTTGCAAAAATATTTTATAGTAGGGCAGGTATATACTCTGATATACTGTTAATTCTGAAAATCAGGCAAACAATTATATTTCAGATCATTTTTATCACTCCAGTGCACTCAATTGTCGTTACAAGAAGAAGATGTAGATATCCGCAAGTAATATATCCTTCTTGTGATCTGAGTTTTAGCACTATGTTTGTAAATAGAATAGTTAGCAACAAAAGTATTAGTTAGTAATGCAAAGTCCCTCAAAATGCCCAACTTTTATTATTTGAAAAAGGAAAACAGAAACACATACCTCTTCAGTGTGAGGATTAATTGTCTGCAGGACACTCTCAATAGCTTTATATTCCATCTTATATGCTTTCTAGGTTAGTTGAAAAGAGCGTATGCACACTACATTCTTTCTTGTTGTTGTCTTGAACCTAAGTTTAATCTATCCCTTTGTTTCTGTCTCCCCAGCAACCTACATAAACACAAGTTCCCATTTTATAACAGGTATAACAGGTTTGGTGTAACAATTAGGAAATAACATCTACCAACAAGAAGTCATGCCATATTTAAGACGATGTAGTCCCCAAGCCCTAATCTAAAGTCTTGTTTTAAACAACTCTTACATATAGGCATCTCAGAGTTACAATTCTATAGAGAATCTGAATTACCATGCTGCTCATCTTAAGCAATCATCTAAAAAACTTTTAAAGGAATTCAATAGTATAACAAATATCCCAACCACAAAAATATGGGGAAAAGTGTCCACAAGATATATACATAAATGCATTAAAAATACACCATCTTGTGCTACTACTAACATAATAAAGGCAGTTTGTGTGGGTTTCTTCTTTCATTGTGCATAAAACAACTATTTATTTCCCTCTCTTTCTTGAACCATTGTGTGTCATTTGGTATACAGAGATTATCTTTTCTACAAGATCTGGCACAAACAACACAATTTTGAATTAGCCATTGTCTAGATTGATCCTATCAATCCATTTCATTGGAATCTCTGAGTCATCTCCCATGAGGATGGATGGACCACTATATGGATGAAGGGAAGAGAAGGATTATTCTATAGAATCCATATTCCTTGAGGCACCTGAATCTATGACGAAGGAGGAAGATTCAAAAGTGATAGCCACCAATGCAAGGCATCTCTCCTTGTCTCTAGAATTTGTACCTCCATCCTTCTTCTTTGCTCCATTTGGAAGAGGGATATTGTTCTTCTCAAGGAGTTGTGCCATCACATCAATGGTTTTCTTCATGCATTCACCCTCATGGTACTAACCCTTGTGGATGTAAGCGCATTTTTACTTCTCTTGATTCCTTCCTTTGTCCTTGGTAGGATTCGAACCCCCATTAGAATATTTGGGATTCTCTTTGTCCTTCTTCATCGCTTGCTGCTTCAAATATTTGAGTTTTTTTTCCATCCCTTTGCTTGCTTCGAATCTCCTGTTGCAAGATCTTGATCCTTGGTAGGTTTGATAATATCCATTTGAGCCAACTTGTCTTATTCTTGATTCAAAGACTCCATGAAGTCTACCAAAGATTGAATTCTCTAGTTTTGAACTTTAGCTTTCTCGATTGAAATAACGAAACAAACACTGAGTATTCAAGCCCTAGCCTTGAAAGTATGTAAATAATCAACTTCTCTTCCTTATTCTCAATGCCACATTGCTTCAGATGAAGAACTAGGGATTTGAACTTGGTGAATATGTCTTGGATCGTCTTGAAATGGGGTGGGCTCAAGGAGATCAACAAATTCTCAAGTTAATGGCCTCTTAGTTCATCAATGTTTCGAAATAATGACTTTAGATTGAGCCACGCTATTATTTGGAGTTGTGAGACTGTCAACATGAAACACGAGGTCTCTCAAGATACTGAGACATAACATCCCAAACGCTTCATCCATTCTATTAAAAAACTTGGACTACTCAATAGGCAAGTTCGTTTTATTTTTTTTTGCTGCTTTTCCTCAGACTTGCAACCCAGGTTTATGTTTTCCATGCGTGCAACAAAAAACCCAACAAAACACCCAAAAACATCGGCCTGACAGAGCCAGCTCCGGTGGCAACACCTGCGATGCAGGCGTAGTCTCACCCAATATATCTTAATGGGTCACTTCAAGAACCATGTTTCTGCAGTTAGGTGAGGGATTACAATCCCCTGGCGCACAACCAAGGTGCTCGATAGAGTCGAAAGGTTGGATTTCTTTTACTAACTCGGTAGTGGCACAACAGTGCAACACAACCAACTTGTGACATAGATTATCCCTTAACATATTAACAACAAATGAACTTGGAATAATACAAGACGTTTCAATGATACTGGTCATTCATTCATTCAACTCCTTTCACTAATAGTGTGACATTCATTTAAGCAATAAATGTAAACAATGAAAGCTAACTTACAAACATTCAACATGCACATTCAAGCGAAACAAGATATAACATGGAAACCCAACCGGGAAAAATCACAAAGGTTCTCTTCATCTAGCATGAGAAATATATGCACTTTTCAATCTGCGACTTGACTGCAGACTGTTTGAGATATGTATTTTTGGCTCACAGACTCTTTCTCACTCTCATGTTCTCTATTTTTATCATGATCTTCTTCTAAATACTCCTACTGATCTGCACACATCCTGGATCGACTCTTCTACTACTATATGTGCACTCAGCTATAGAATGACTCCTTACAAAAACTACTATTCGCCAAACCTTCTCCAAAATGGGTTCCGCGGCTCAACAGTCTTCTACAACACTACTATATAACTTCTTCTCTAATTTCTTCAACTTTTTTCAACCCTTATACAAAATGGGTTCCTCTTATTTATAGCTTCTACAAGACCACTTAGGGTCGAGTACATACAGTTCATTTATTACAGGTCATAATCAATCATAAAAAATGGTTACAAACTGTCATAGGTATGACTGACACAAGGTGCTATCGTCCTGACTTACATGTATTCCTTCATACATGTGACTTCTGTCAGCTTACACCAACTCTAGCACCCATGATATTCCTGACCTGTCACTTTCTATACGTTGCCCTTCTACACACCTATAGATTCACTTTTCCTCCGTCGCACTACTCCTTTCCATAGTCTATCTCCTTATGCGCTTCATTTCCATCCTTTACCTTCCTTTGCGTCGTGCACTTGATTTTCCTTCCTGTGATTGCGCTTCACTTATGCACTTTATTTCTACTGCTCTTTCCTGGCACAACAGACCCCCAACACTCACATGTGGCTCGTCCCAAGTCACTAATCATTTTATGGCTCTTTCACTCCCTGCTCCATAGTGCTGATCTTAGCAAAAAATTCTTAGATAATTCCTTGTACTTGGACAATTTCTTGTCGTACCTATTCTGCCTATTTTTCCAATTTCTCTACACGGTCAAAACCAATATGTTCCAACATCACATCCTCCAATGAACGATTCATGGTGTGGAGTTTTTGTTTCACAGGTTGAATGATCCTTGTAACTCGTTCTTCTTCTGCTTGTTGCGCTACAACTTCTTAATTTATGTTTTTCTCCTGATCGCGCAGAGTTTTCACTTGTTGTTGTAGTTGTTTCATCTCTGATGTGTTTGCTATCTTTTCTTTTATAGGAAGCTTCTTCATATCTGCTTTGACCATTGTTATTTGTAATTCCATCTATCGCAAGTCCTTTGTGATTTTCTCCACTTTTTCATCCTCCATGAGCACTTCCCAAGTCGCAAATACTTGGTTGATTTCTTCCTTACATAATTTCTATCCTTCTTTAATTTTATCAACGGCTTCAGATGTTGTTTTCTTGCATGCTTCTACCACCTCAAGAGGTGTACTTGGTCTCTATTGCGCTTCAATTTCTTCAACTTGCCTCTTAAGGTTCATTGCAATCCTGGATAAGTGAGATCCCTTGACTGTTGTATCCATTTATTCTTGGCCTTCTTCCTCCAAGAATTATGTGACTACGTTGCTAATGTCTTCATCCAATATGAGCCTACTCTGTTCCTGTGCCTTAACTTCTTGCTCCTTCTACCAAAGGAGGGCCTTATGCTTTTTATCCTTCCTTGTTTCCTTCTAGGCCTGATAGGCGAGAGCACTTTCACGGATCCTTATCTCTGTCGCAGTCACATGCTGCACAACATATACCTCGACCATTTTCAGCTTAGAAAAATCAAGAGACAATGTCCCCAAGTCATGGGAAACGTCATCAAATTTTGGTGTCCCTATTTCCAGTATGTGCACTATTATCTCTACCTTGAGTGGTGGCAACAGTATTGGAATTTCCATTGTATCAGTAGGGTCATTTCTGTTCATATAAGCTTTTACTACACCCCGCACTTTATTGATGTCTTCAGTAAGATTATTGACATGCGTTGTGATTTTATTAGTTAAGAACGTCTGTTTTCTACTTATGTGCTTGAGGATGGTCTGCGCCACTTCCGCAGCTACCTCTACAATCATGGTGATATCTTCCTCATCTAAGATAAGTGTATTAGTAGTTTTGTCATATTTCCTCTTCTTATTCTTTGGTCACGTTGCTCCTTTTCCTGCGCTTCCTTTTGCTTCTCCACTTCCTCTTAAGTTGGTGTGTCATCTAAATAATCTTTTGTAAACTCATCATCAACTTCTTTGTCTTCTTCTATTGAATCCTACGGTGAGGTGTCTTGAGTGCCACCTTCACTTGCACCTTGATTCTCTCCTACACCTTGGTTTGTCTCCTCTACAACTGGGACGTGCCATTCTTCAGGCTAGTCCTCGATGACAGCTTCAACATGCTTGTTACTAATCATGAAGTGTATCAGCAACAATTGTTTCTTTGGGTCCTATCGCAGCTGCAGAATGACATTATGGAAACCAGCCTGGAAAGTTATAATACGTGCATATCTCTGGACTATCGCAGGGCACATTCTATTCTAGTGTCTCACTACTTCCCTTAGCTCTTCACCAATGTAGAAAAAAATAGATGTTGTTATCCTTCTATTGAATCTTATCTTCTTTATCAAACCAAAGGTTTTGGTACTTTGCGCCTTAACATAACACTGGGTCCTCAAACGGCTGGTAGTCCGGTGGGTAAGACCAAACTATGAAGGAAATGAAAACAAGCAACTAGGAGTAATGGTATGCTACTTTATTGTCTTTTATGCTTGGGCTGCATCGTCTAGAAGCTCATTCAACACATACTAGGACCAATTGATCAGTACTCCTTTGGCGTAGAGTTCAGCTAGTGTAACTATTCCTGGAGTGAGCTCAGTGGGTCGCATCTTGCGCAGCAACTTGCAAGATAATTCCTCCACAACGAACCTCATTGAATTGTTGCTTATAGAGGCAATCATGAGTCCTCTATTTACATGGACAAGCTCATACTTGTCTTTGAACTTTGTGATCATCATCGAATCCTGATCCTGATCCTTATGTAGATATGGCACAGGGTTGATTCCTAAATTCAGGAGACCCGCGATCGATGCAGTTAACTCAACGTTGACGAAATATGGTCTTTCGAGCCACAAAAATCCTCCATGGAATCATACCAGTAGCTAGTGCGCATATGTGTTTACCTCTTTTCTTCGACCAAAATGATCCATATACAACAAGTTAACTAGACCCACATGAACTATTCCTCGAACCCACTCCATTGGAACAACGAGCTGTGGCAATGGCAGTGTGGCTGGAACAATTACCATGTACTTCTCTCTATTCAGGTCAGGCTTCTTGCACATATCATTGTCTTCGAACTTCAACCTCGACAGCTTTAGTATGATATCCTTCAGCAACAGAACTCCAACGGGGATCTTGGGTGCAACTAGGGAGGAGCTTGCTCGCTTCAGGAGATTTACTAGTGGCACCTCTTCTCTCCTTGGTGGAATGTATGGTGGAAACAGGTTCCTTTCCTCCATATTAGTATTCCTCTCTCTTCTTGGAGCTGGTGTTGGTTTGGTGTACTTGCGCTTCATGCCAGACTTCGTCTCTCTTACCTGAGGACCTGATATTCCTGGAACATCTGCGCTTGATAATCCTGTCGATATATATGTTCCTCGACCTGAAGATGGTGGATTCTAAATTGGGGCCGAAGAAAAGAGGATTCCTATTCTCTGGAAAACATCATAGTTTCGAAAAAACATCTTAGTATCCATATGTATGTTTGGCCACCATAACCCATCTTGTCCTTCCAGCGTAGTGTCCTCCTACAACACTGACGTGTGCTTCACTCATTATCCAAGGTTGATCATGTTCTAAAACACAGCAACGCAATATTTCAACAAGGCCCATCTTGTATAGTTGTCTAGCAATCAATGTAAAATCAACGACTTTAACGACCAACTGTTTCTTCTGTGCAGTGGTGAACCCTTCGGGTGCATAACCTGTACACAAGAAGTGTATGATATCCTTATACTGGTCATCAAACATGGTGATCACAAATAGTTGTGCATCAAGAAAATTATTCTCCATGTTGTTTGGTTCTTCACCACTTTCTATCCTTGACAAGTGATCAGGCCCTAGGCCCCAAATTCAGTTGACCGGGTTTTGACAATGAATTTAAAATCAAATTCTTGAAATAGGAGGATCCATCGATAGATCTCCCCCCCCCCCCAACACTGGGTCGTTGACTAGGTATTTTAATGCCAAATGATCAGTGTACATTTTAAAATGTCCACCCAACAAATAATGTCTAAATTTTTGCAGCACATATACCATGGCGAGTCCTTCTCTTTCTGTCGTAGGGTAATTTTTCTATGTTGTCGATAGTTTCCTGCTAGCAAAAGCAATAGGGTGATCAATCGCGCCCTCACCTGATTGCGTCAGAACTATGCCAAGTGCAACAGATGATGTGTTGCAATGAACATAAAACCACTTCTTCCTATCCAAAAACACCAATATTGGTGCAGTATCCATCTTTCCCTTTAACTTATCTAAGATTTCCTGATAACTCTCTGTCCACTGGAACTTTGAATCTTTTTTCAAAAGTTTCTCCATTGGAGCAGTTATCTATGCATATCCTTTGATAATTTTTCTATAATATCCTATGTTTCCTAGTGTTGATCTTATTTGTTCGAATGATATAGGTGGTGGTAAGTCAAGTATAATCACAAATTTTTTTGGATCGAGCAAAATTCCATCGCGACACACAACATGTCCTAACAATAAACCAAATGGTGCACAAAAAATGCATTTCTTTGAATTTAGCGGAATATAATACTGATGACAACGCTCCAGCATCATGCACAGACTTTCAATATGGTCTCTTACTAGACCAAACACAATCAAATCATCAAAGTAGACTTCAAGAAATTTATGTATAAAATATTTAAAATAAGAAACTACTATTCTAGAAAAAATAGCAGGAGCATTCTTGAGTCCAAAGGGAATTACCGTATACTGATAGCAACCCCATTCTTTCACGAAGGTCATTTTGTGTCGATCCTCCTTTGTTATTCTGACTTGGTGATAACCAAAAAATCCGTCAGCAAATGAATACATCTCCTGTCCTCCAGCGCACTCAAGTACTTCATCCGTGAATAGTGTTGGGACTGGATCATGCAAGCATGCATCATTAAGTTTTCTCAAGTCGACACAAATCCTCACTTCACCTATAGTCTTCTTATATTGAATTACTATAGGACTGATTCATTCTGATTCTTCAACTGGTTCAATGATTCCTGCGTCTAACATTCGGTCTAACTCAACTTTCACCTTTTCTTTATACCTCAGAGTCAACCTATATGGTCATTGTTTAACTAGTTTTGTATCTAGTTTCAGTGGTATTTTCATCTCCCCCATATATCCTACTATTCCCTTCATCTCTAAGAAGTTGGTAGGGAACAGATCCTGAAATTCATGCAGTAATTCCGTTCTTTTTGCTATTGTTTCCTCATCCCAATAATCTCCAATATTGGCAAACTTTGGGTTTTCCGGCAAACCTGTTAGACACTGAGAGGGGGGGTGAATCAGTGTGAATCCAATTTTAAAACTTTTCTTAGCTTGTCACAATTAACTACCAATTCATCATTCTACCAATCTCATAATCATTTCATAAACATATCATAAGCATTTGAATCATCAAGAACCATAACACAAAAGAACACAACACCATATAATTTTGTAATCTTTTTATATTAGTTTTGGTCCGGCTACAACCGTGAGGTAAAATCAGCACCTACTGATATGAAGAGCACCTACTCTACATCCAGGACCCTACCTGGTTTTCTTAGACCCTGCTAAGAAGGGTTTGAGGTATCCTAACCTCAAATGCAAGTCAAGCTTACATTTACAATTAAAGCTCACTGTCACATCAACATCATCTGTTTCTTCAATCTATTCTACTGCTAGTCAATACTGCTGATCATCTGCTCAACACTCTCATCAATATTACTGCAACACACTTCTCAATATTCGCTATTCATCAACACCAGCTCTTCAGTCATCTTGTTCATTTGCTCATTGCTGCTCAACAACCTCTGTACTCTAGTCATTGTCAAATCATCAAGGTCTGCTCAACAATCTCTGCTTTGCTCATCAACCATGTCAACACTACTGGTCGAGTTGATCAGTCTCTACTCATCAACCATGTCAAAACTACCCATCAATACCGCTGCCCAATTTCTATCAATCTACTCATCATTCTCTGCTGCTAATCGATACAGCTAATCATCTACTCATCAGGAGTACGAGTCATCATATGGTTTTCACCATTATCATCATCTAGTAGTGTATAGAATATCATCATTATACTATCAAGACAATGTCTTGATCAAGCTTCAAATGGCTGCCTTAAAGAAATTAGCCAAACCATCATAAACCCTTCATGCATTCACTGTGTAAAACTAAGTTATATGTTGACCTCCCTTTTTGTGTTTTGGACAATTCTAAGTTGTCTCAGTCTGCAACATTTCAGATTATTTTAGGCCTACAACTTTTGAACCTAAGTAGCCTCAATCCACTCCTACATATGACCTCAGCTAATCAGCACAAGTTAGAGCAATCATCTCCCTAAATTATGCATACTATAGCAGACTTTACACAAACTGTAAAGAGATCGTTGAAATGCATCATCATTTCATTGTATGCAACTTCGTCATCATACAGTGTATCATATCATCATATCCATATTGTGTATAGATCATCATAAGGTAACAAGCAAAAGGTATCAAGGCACCAACATGCTCATCAATACACTTCACTGAATATTCACTGATGTATTCATCATTGTTTATACTTCACTATATGTACATTAGACTAGTGTATCATCATCCTCATATCATCATCAATATAACAAAGCCAAGTCATATTGTTCTTTAAACAAAGAATATATTATACACACAATCTTCCCTCAAACCCTATACTCCTAAGAATTAGGGCTTGCTACTGTGACCACATCTATAGTCACATCACTCAGCTGATCTTCTTGTCATCAATTTCTGCTTGAATGAATACCAAGATAGATCTGTTTTTTGCAATCAATCTTTGTGTAGATGAATACATAAAGTATGTGCCAATTCAAATTTAAAACTTCACACATTCATTCAATAATTTGATGACAAGATGTTAGGGTCTGCAGCAAGAAGTCAAGAGAACATCAAACCTTGGGTTCTTGGACATTTAATACTGCAATCAAATCATTATGACATTCTTACACAAGTTCATCTTTGCTTTGACAATATTGTCCACTGACTTTTCAACCCACAGTCTCAGTCATCACTCTTCAAGCATTCACCATGAGCAGCTCTTACAAACAGTCTTCTCCCTTTACAACCAATCTTGATAAGCTCAAAAACAGTCAATGTACAGTCATGTTATCAAAAATATAGCTCCAGGAATGGTCAAAATTTAATCCACTCATAAGACTTAGACTCGGCTCTTTTTTCATAATCCAAGCCTTGGATTCTCAATTGCATCATTTATGATCCATGCAATTCTTTACACAGGCTCAGCTGAAGCAACTCACAGACTCAGTTGAAACACCTTGAAATGCTAACAGGATGATCCTCAAAATCTTGGTACTGAAATTTCTTCAAATGCTGATAAGCATCACCTTAGTCCACTGCTGCCATAGAGATAATGACCACCCAGAAAAATCAAATCAGATATAATAAAAAATAAATCAGACTTTATATCTGAGCTTAGATCAATTTTTACATTGATCCTTTTGTATGATACTTTACACCTACTGCTCTTCAAATGCAGACTGCTTCTTGCCACAAAATTTGGGTCTGTTTCAAGACTGTGGAGACATTAAAAAAACTTCGATCACTGCTGCTGAAAATTCTAGCTGCTGCCCCAAAAGAGTATTTATTGCTGTTGTTCACCAACAATTAGGATACATTCCAAAACTAGGTCAATATGAAACCTTGGAAGAAAGAGGGAAGCAAATCACTGATCAAAATTTGGACTGTAAATGTATGAAAATTAGGGCTTTCTTCTTCTCTGCAATTGGACTGTTTAGGCTTAGTAGAATAGGACTATTTTTCTTAAAAATTCGTGGGCTTGTAAAGTGGAAGACAAACACCCAAAAAGGAAAATCTCTATGAGAATTAGGGCTGCCTCAATCTGCAATTTTAGGACAGCAATTTTGAGCCTCAGTCTACAAATTCGGGTATAGACAGTTGCTCCAAAAAGGACTGCTAAAAACTCTGCTGCTGCTACAAAGGATGCACCACCGAGAGACCTCTAAAAAGGAACAAGATAACACTTCTCTGCTGCAACCATCAAAATTTGCCTCGGGAACAGTCCGAAAATCAGAGCTCCATCTCCACCGAAATTTACTTACTGTGGCTTCCTTCAACCTCCGAAAATCTAAAAAAAATTATATCAGACTTCAAAAATGTTTGTTGCTGCGTTTTACATAGACTGCTCTTGTGTTTTCCTTAGTGGACTGCTCCTCCAAAATTTGCCTCAGTCAAACCTCCGAATTTTTCATCAGAGCTCTTTCCGAAATTCACACTTTCAAAATGAATTTTGATGGGGTATTTATACTGGTTTTTCCACCATAAATTCTAGAGTCGACCTTAAAAAGAATATTTTTATTTTATTTTATTTATTTAAATTTGAATTTGAAATTTAATCTTTTGTACACTGGCCGACTTGTTGTATTTTATTTTTATCATTTTTGTTGAGCCGACTTGTCACAATCTTCTTTTGTGGAGCCGACCTGTCCACCTTTCTTTATTCTTTTTGAAGAGTTGACTTGTTTGTGGGCTTGTGTGTTGGTGCCATCATCAAGTTTCCAATAAGTGGGTTCAAGACCCAAACCATCACATGCAAGGGTGTATCAAGCTATCAAGGGATTCATCAAAGAATCCCAACACCATGACATGTGTGACCAAGGACCCCATCATCTAAAAGTAACCATATCATCTCCTTCAAAGGTTCAAGGACCATTAACCCAACAAATGTGGGTCCAAAGGCTTCTTCATCAGGCAAGAGGCATCATGGGCTTCTTCAACCACCTTAGCCATGCACGGGGACCTCTATGGTCAAGATACATCAAGACATCACATGTGGGTTTGCCAGACCTTCTCCCGGGGACCCATGACATCATCATAGCATGAATCACCACAGAATGGGTCATTAATGCTTCTTCCACCCATCTAGGGATTCTCCAACATCCATCAAGGCTTCAGGACCATCTCCAGGGTCTTCAGCATCATCAGCAGGGTCTTCAACATCTTCAGCAAGGTGGTGGAATCAAGGACCTTGTCAACTGGGTACATGGTGCTTCAAAGCACAAACCCTCTCTATAAGAGATCAAGGCGATCAAGGCACTGTAGGTGGAACTTGGTGTCATCAATGACATCCTGTGGGGCCACTGCAAGTCCATGTTGGCATCAATGAAAATTTCATCAACAAAACCAATGTTGACTTTCTTAATTTTGAGCGGCCTTAGGAACTGTACTCTATAAATACCACTTCCTTCCACCTCGCGCATACTCTCTGACTCTGGAATGTTAAGGTTGGTAGGATCATCATCTGATTCTTCAGCCAGATTGTAAAAAGCTATCCAGTGCTGGATTATCGCACAGCACAGGTGGGAGTTCGCCACTTCAACAGGGATTTCAGCAAATATTTTCTCTTTTATCATTTGAAGCGCGGCATCAGCTATCGGCTTCTCATCAGCAAATTCAAATGTGTGTGTGAATTTTGTAAATACCTCCTCCCATTCCTGACTTCTCTGTCGTAACTCCATGGATGTGTACCATCTCTTAGGTGTCATTTCCAATGTGTGTATGGAATGAAGGACCCATTCCTGTCGCGGGTATTCTGCAAATGTTGTGTGACACTGATTGAGGTGTTCGACAGGGATTGATAACCCTATGTACTTTTGACCCAAAAATGTGATTTCTTCTCCGAATCTAACTCCTAGAAATATTTGGCATTGTGGCCCTTCAAATATAGATTTCCTATGCGTACCCCACCATCTAGCGGGCGTAGCTTTCAACACAAAGTCTAATGTGAAAATCATCTTGGTTCTATTACCATTCCTTCAAAATCACTTAGGAAAGTCACAAGATTAGGTAATCCCTCATATGTGGGTAACTCCCTCGACTAAGCCTCCACCCATCACGTAGTCCTAACAATCCTGGTGCATCTCCTCATAGATACTTCATGCAGTCAGTTTTTCCAATTTTCCAATGCCTCTCCTGACTCTGATGTGAAGGAGCCAGTACTTTTCTAGCTCTGGTTCCCATCCGCTGTAGGATTTATGTAATCATCTTTTAAGGAAGTGACAATATAAATATGGTCCATATAATCACCTTGTCCTTCACTATAGGTTGGTTTGACATATCTTTGTCCCTCAAGTGGGTCAATGGGAGAAACTACCCTCATTTCTTCATCTTGAAATGAGAGAATTCTCTTCTTAAATTTTATGATTTTTAGATTGTTTATTTCCCAATCTATCCCCAAAAGAGTGGGATATGGGTTCGTGTCATCCAAAATATCGATAACCTCAAAATATACAAATGTTCGCAACCCCTCAACACTGATAGGAACCTGACTTAACCTACCAATCAGTAGGACCTTCACCTGATTTGCAAGCCTAAAATGGAAAGTGGACCAGTCTAAGCACGTCTTCTTCATGCTTTCCCAAGCTTGTCGCGTCAAAATATTGACGTCTGATCCCAGATCTAGGATAATATAATCCATGTCATAATCTCCTATCTGCGCAGTCATTCTTAACTCGCGACCAGTTTTGAATTTCTTTCTAACATGGTTAACTCTTCTTTTAGGTTGCAACTCTAATGGGGTTTCTTCTATAAGCACTTGTAATTATGCAACATCTTTATCATGGATTAGCGCTAAGAAACTTGAAAGAAATAACTTGAGCTTACTAACCTTGTTTGTATCCTGCTTCCGGAATATCTATTGAAATCGTTCAGGAATCTCCCTGACTTCACATGAGTTCGACGGTTGTTGTGTATCTACAAACTCTAGTCACACATCCAAAAATACTTGCTTTTGTTTTTTAACATCAAACGATACTTTATTTTGCATCGCGGGTCACATCTACGGTTTTCCATGTTGTATAGTCTTATTTTCTCCAATCGTGGCACCTCCTCGTGTTACGACAACAACACTTGGTTCTCTCGGCTCAACAACAATCATTTCAATATTCAGGTTAGGATTCGAGTTGGGATTCTGTGTGGGGTTAGGAACTCCCATGGTCCAAGATTTCCATTTTGCAATTAACTGGGGAAATTGTTCCACATTATGATCATATGCTTTGCAATATGAACAGGTATTTGCAGGTTCATAACATTTTATAGCATAATGGTCCTACTACCCACAATTATAGCATGGGATTTTACCTCTTCCTCTGCCAAATCCTCCTGGGTTTTGTCCTCTACCTTTGAAATTTCCATCCCCCCTACCCTGAGGGTGTTGTTGCTACGGTGGATATTGATTCTACAGGTATTGAGGCTTATACTCTAGATAATGCATAGGTTTGTACTGTGCTTGTGCCTGTTCATCCTGAATTTCCTTGTCATTCTTCATTAGGTAGGTGTCTATCGTCTTCTCCTTCAAGAGTTGATATGCTCTGCAATCTTTCTCATCATGTCCTACTGACTTACAAAAATTACAATAAAGGTTGGCTAGGGTACTTACAATCTTATGTAGGTACAGACATTCTTCAAGGCAATGTCCTCTAGTCTGGCATATTTGCACCAGGGTAGCCCCTGGCAGGGTAGGGATTTCAAATGGCAGAAACCCGTCACAATTGACAATAACAATCAAAATATAAAACATTTTTTGTATTTTAAGCCAGATTTTGATGGTCTCCGTAAAATATTAGTTGTATTTGATGGGTAAATTGGACCATGACAGGCATTTACCCGTCAAATTCCATCCCTAGTCCCTAGGTACTCAACGAATTAGGAGAACCTGATGAGACATAGTTCATGTATGCCAAACAATTATCATTGTGGTGTCCATCTATTCTACATCTTGTACACCATAAATTGTCCTGGATTTATTTTCCCTTCTTGATATCCTAAATTGTACCATCATATTAGCCAACTACGACTGAATCTGCATCATCCCTACACCACCATATATGATTAGCGAGGATTACAGCTTCATCGCTATTTCCAATGCTTCCATCTGTGACACAATATTCTGTTGCACCAAAGGGCCTCAGATGTGTGGTAACAGTGCATCAATAAACCACTCTTTGTGTTGTACATACGACATTTGGAAACTTACTTTGGCCATTAGAGTTTTAAACCACTAGTCAAAATCCCATACTGACTCTGTTGGTAACTATTTTATCTCCTTGATTTCGGTGATACATTGGGACTCATGTTTAGGTTTTCTAAGCTCACAAATCATCGTGAGTTGGATCTCATCAAGAGTCTTATGTGGGTCTCCTGTCGGTATTATGAAAAACTTCATAAACTAGTCCAGTGCACGACCCCATAGAGTTGTAACCATCTGCGCTTTCCTTATGTCCTCATTTTGAACATGGAAAACCTTCCAAACAACTTCACAGAGGAACCAATGTTTCTCTGGATCTTCTACTCCATTTCCATTGAATGTAGGTAACCTAATATCTTCCCCAGCCATTGTGTTGGCATCAGGGATGTTCAATGGACAATTTAATGAAGGTGGAATTTCTTGCACACTAGTCACAGCACTAGTATTACCAGTATTCACAATTCTTTTAGGAGATGAGGCTCTAGACCTTACCTCTGACGATGCTCTTGGTGTGGTGTAGTCACGTGGTGTCTCCGTGGATTCTTGTGATTCTTCTACTACTCCAGAAATTGGCTGATATTCTTCCTCTTCATCGCTAGACCCTTTGTCTATATGCAACTCAAACTCGTACTCACTTTCTTCGAACAGACTACGATTTCGTCTACCTCCTATGGTTTTTCTTCTTTTCCTCGACCGAAATCTTCTTCTACTCCTTAAAAAACCAACTTCTAGTTCAGCTTCTGAGCTTCCTAGGAACATCTCAGCTCATTATTTCCCATTTTCTTTACAAGTCGTCTGCGACATATCCTTTCTTCTAGATTTTTCAACTCAACTTCTTCGTTGCAAAATTCCCTTCTCACAGACGAGCATATTTATCCATATATTTATAGATAACAAGTACCTCCCGCGGGGTCCTTGGAAAAAAATTCTTTCAGCCTCACTATACGAGGTTATCGTCTCAACTTCAAACTCAGTAATATATCCTTGCAAAATACTATCAACCCAAAAATCAATAGATCTAAAGATGGGGTTACTTACACTTGTTAACTCACGGATCAGCTGAACACTCCACTTGACTGCTTCCCTTCTCTGGAAGTTTTTCGACCGAGTTGCCAATATTGACAACCACTCATGCAACACAATAGGAAACTCTGGAAAGAATATTTTTTGAATATCTTTGTACAGGTATCGGTCCAACCAGCCTTCTGGGATCAATTGTGATCTTCCGCTCTCCCTTTGCGCAAATGCTAATGTCTTGGACTCCAACCAATCCTTGATTTCCTTCTTTTGTCGAATGCCACAACATTTCCCTCAACACAAGTGATTAGGGTCCCAACAATGGAACCATTTGTTGGAAACTTTTCCTCGCACTCGTGACCCAGGCTCAGGTTTTCCTTGCACGCAACAAAACACCCAAAGACATCGGCCCGACAGAGCAAGCTCAGTCGGAAACACCTTTGACGCAGGTGCAGTCTCACCTAGGATATCTTAACGGGTAACTACTAGAACCAAGTTTCCACAATTAGGTGAGGGATTACAGTCTCCTGGTGCACAACCAAGGTGCTTGGTAGATTCAGAAGGTTGGATTTCTTTTACTAACTCGGCAGTGGCACAACAATGGGACACAACCAACTTGCGACACAGATTATCCCTTAACAGCTTAACAACAAATGAACTTGGAATAATACAAGACATTTCAATGATACTGGTCATTCATTCAACTCCTTTCACTAATAGTACGACATTCATTTAAGCAATAAAAGTAAACAATGCAAGATAACTTACAAACATTCAACATGCACATTCAAGCGACATGAGATATAACATGGAAACCCAATCGAGGAAAACCACAAAGGTGCTCTTCATCTAGCATGAGAAATATATGCACCTTTCATTCTACAACTTGACTGCAGACTATTTGAGATATGTCTTTTTGGATCATAGACTCTCTCTCGCTCTCATGATCTCTAGTTTTGTTATGATCTTCTTCTAACTACTCCTACTGATCTGCACACATCTTGGATCGACTCTTATACTACTATCTATGCACTCAACTACATAATGACTCCTTACAAAAACTAATATTTGGAAACCCTTCTGCAAAATGAGTTTCACGGCTCAACAACCTTCTATGATACTACTATCTAACTTCTTCTCTAATTTCTTCAACTTTTACCAACCCTTATACAAAACAGATTCCTCTTATTTATAGCTTCTACAAGACCACTCAGGGTCGACTACATACAGTTCATTTATTACAGGTCATAATCAGTAGTAAAAAACGGTTACAAATTGTCATAGGTATGACTGACATAAGGCGCTATCAACCTGACTTACATATATTCCTTCATACATGCAACTCATGTCGGCTTACGTTGACTTACGCCAACTCTAGAATCCACCAATTTCCTGACCTGTCACTTTCTATCCATTACCCTTCTACACACGTATAAATTCGCTTTTCCTTCGTTGCACTACTCCTTGCCGCAGTCTATCTCCTTATGTGCTTCATTTCCTTCCTTTACCTTCCTTTGTGTCTCGTGCTTGTTTTTCCTTCCTGCACTTCCGCTTCACTTCTGCACTTTATTTCTACTGCTCTTTCCTCGCCCACCAATTTTCTATCCCAATGGTAACTCTATAGAGACCTCTGGATCTCATCTGGATAACCATCACGACCTTCCACTCAAAGTAGTTGAAGGGAGTGAGCAAGGTGACATGATACTTCTCCATTTGTTGTTGCGCACTGGGTGACAAAGAACCACTGAATAACTTGGAATGCAAATAATCAATCCTATAGAGGAAACACTAGATTGCTAATTCAAAACCTAATACCATGTTAAATTTTGATTCACAACAATATCTACAATCTAAGAAAATCCTCACAATACAAGAAATTATTTGAAAATGCATGAGAAAAAGAGTGAAAAGAGGAAAAAATGACAGAAACAAATGATGTCAATAAGTAAATTTTCTATTAGATTCCAACATATAAACATGTATCAAAAATCATTATATTACAAGAGGAGAAAACCATTAGCCTTTGGAGGCATTAAAATGTCATGCATTTGGGAGGTTTAATTGGACCTCAAAACCCCCCTAGGTTGACCAATAGGCTCCCAAACCACCTCAAACGGTCATGAATGTCTAATGTGAACATTGGGATGGAATGGGTGGTCATAAATTAAGGTGGCCTAGGTGTGTTGGAGTGAGTGGAGGTGTGGCAGTGTCTCTAGGAAGCCCAACAATTCCAAAGGAGCCAAAATCAACCAAATACAATGCATGCGCACCCCTAGTCAACCCAGATCCATTATTTAAGGAGTGCGACTACCCCTATGAACTAAGTGGTCATAAATGGGGTGCCTTATCTTCTGTTTGACCAAAGCGAGGGCGTTGGATGTCATTACTGGTCCAAAACCCCCAACAACCTTAAGCAAACATCATAGATCATGGTTTGGACCATCAAGCATAGGTAAAAACAGATGATACTATGGTCCTAAGTGGTATAATGTTCTAACACCGATGTGTAAAGTGCCATCAATGACACTATGGATTAAGCAAACATCGTATATCATGGTTTGGACCATCAAGCATAGGTAAAAACAAATGATACTATGGTCCTAGGTGGTATAATGTTCTAACACCGATGTGTAAAGTGCCATTAATGACACTATGGATCAATACAGATTGATGTGGGCACAATTTTCAAGGTTGGGATCCTATGTTTAAGGTGATAGAAGAGGGTGAACTTTATACTCATTTTTCATGGTTTTTCGCTACGAGTCCACTGGTGCAGTTTATTTTCTGATATGAGGAGCATATTTTTCAGGTCCTTTCTAGATTTGAGGTATGATGTTATGTTTTTCCATGTAATTTTTCATTTTGCCGAGAATTATAAAAAGGCCTCCCCATTGCAGAAGTAGGCCCGAAGACGTAGTCCTTATTGGACGAACTCTGTTATCAAACTTTTGTTCTCATTTTGTTATGGAGTGCTCTTCTTTTGAATGTTATTCATTATTGTGCATAGTTTATGTTTTTCATGCTATTTTAAAACCAAACAATGATAAGTCTAGAATGCAAAGATCCTAGATTACAAAGTATTCTGGTTTATTGGTTCTTCTTGATCTTAGGTATGGTTTCTATTGTCTCTCTTATTAGAAGAAGAATTTTTCAGTTTTTGTGGGATGGAAGACTGGATAGCTTTAAGTTTCATCTATCCTCTTGAGAAAGTATTTGCTTATCAAAACACTTGGGAAGGTGGGGACTAAAAAATACGTCATGGTTCAACAAAGCATTATGTGCCAAAAGTATGTGGAGAGCCCTTTTTTAGACTGGATTGTGGAATAAAGTCATAATCACAAAATATATTAAGTCCTTTTCCATTTCTCACTGGATCTGTGACCCTATTACAAACTATCACGATGCTTCTATTATATGGATGAGTTTTTTGAAAATATATCCAATTATGAGTAGCTATTTTAGATGGAAGGTTGGACGACGAATGCAAATATTTTTGGGTATCAATCCTGTTGCAAGTATTTCAAGTATTTCAGGGAATTTCATTATGTAAGAATATCTAATTTCTGAACTCCATAAGCATAATATTTTGGTTTTAGCACAAGTCAGAAACAATCAGGTTTCTAATAATGGATATTGGCTCTCTATTGATATTTTAAATCTTCCCTCGTTTGTAGTTGAGGAGTGGAATAATTATACTTTATCCCTCTCTATAGTTGGAATAATGCTAAATGATCAACTAGATTGCATTGTCTGGGATTAAAATAAAATAAATGGGGAATAACAACAAAATCAAGTGGTGGGAAAAGAGTGTTTGGAGAAGGAATATCCCTTTAAAAATTAAATGTTTTAGTTGGTTATCCTTGAACAATAAAATTTTAACTTGGGATAATCTTCAAAAACGGGAATTTTGCGGTCCTCGCCTTTGTTATCTATGTATAAAGGATATTAAATATATTTCTCAGCTCTTTTGTCACAGTTATTTTTTTAGTTTAGTATGGATGGATATGTGTAGTATATTATCTATTCAAGTTCCTTGGAGGTTAACAAATTTTCAGGACAACTTGTTAAGAGGGATCAATCAAAAGATAAAATTTAAGGATCTCCCTTTCTTTACCATTTGGGCATTTGGGAAATATGGAAGATGCCTAATAAATTCATGTTCCAAGATATTAATCAATCTTTTCCACATATTTGAGCTAAGATTTTTGTTGCTATGAAAGAATGAAAGAATGGAACAAGGTTGAAAATTTGAAGTTGCTAAAGGTCTAAATTAGGCCCACCTTAAACGATGACATTCCATTAGGTTTCTTTGATGGGGTTGAAAAAGATGGATGGTGTGGAGGTGGCATGGCCTTGCATTCGAGAAGGAACCATTATATTAGATTGAGAATGGGAATTGGAAAGGGCACAAATACTAATGTGGAAATCCTTGCTTTATGGGGTTTACTTTGGTCTGCAAAGAAACGAGGTATTTTGGTATTAAGGATTGTTGGAGATTCCAAAGTAGTCATTGATTGGGAAAATAGTATTAAATCTATGCAGTCTCTAAACTAGAGACTTGTCAAATTAGATGAATGAGGATAAATATTTTATTACAACAAATTGCTTCCATCACATTCATCCATATTTCAGGAGGATGATTCCATCTCTAAAAAGGAAATTAAAGAAATGCATGGCTCTCTACTTTTTTTCAGAATTCAAGGATGAAGACCTTTTAGATTCAAGTTCTTATTATGTTTTTTGAGGTCATATCTGGTTAAGTCTCATAGCTCTAATAACAGACTTTTTATTCTAGTTTTATTATGTTAGTAGTTCAGTTTTTGAGGTTTTTTGGATGGCTAGGAGAGACTAATGATTTTTGGTAGTGAGTCTTCCTCTCGAGAAATTTTGTCAGATTGAAAATGTTGGAATAATGTAGAAATGTAAGGCTGCATAATAGTGATTAGATTGTGTGCATCTCATAAGATTAGGAGATAGGGTTGAGATCCATGAGTGTAGGATCTAATAGCTCAGTTGGTTAAACATTGTTTCACTTTATATTGTAATCATTTCACATTTGATAATTAAATTGGTTTGACACCATTCCTGTTTGTATGTGCCAGCGGTTTGGCTCTGCACTTCCTCCTCTCCAAATTCTTAAGTTGGTATGGCTCTGCACTTCCTCCTCTCCAAATTCTTAAGTTGGTATCAGATCCTTCAACCCTGAGACAGAGCCTGATTGGCCTGTTGTTGTGAGATTTCCTGATTGGCATCCTGCTGTGCAAGAGCCCTGTTGATGGCCTGTTGAGAGCCTGTTGGCCTGCCTATGTGTGGAGTAGAGTTGAGTGTATCTCCGACTCCTCCCTGTCTGTGTGGAGTTGTCTGCGTGAAGAGGAGGATCCCCTGTCTATCCTGAAGCCCTTGGTAGCCTGCTGTCTACGGTCTGCTCCCGTGAAATCCCATTGAGGCGCTGTAAGTAGAAGAGGCTACCCGTGAACCCATTCCGGGGGTGCTACATGAAGAAACTGCTGCCTAGACAGCTGAGTGACTCGCTTCCTGTCTCCGAGTTGCTGGAGATCGTTGCTGTCACCATTGGATCCCTACCATACCATTGTCGAAGGAAACTGCTGGCATGGTTGATTTTTTTTTGTGAATATCGTTAAGAAATTGTTGTCTGCATGGAAAGGATGAATCACTGCTAAGAAGGAGGAACCTGTCGTGGAGCAATCTTACACGCAGTTGAGAGAAGCTGCCAGTGGGATCTACCGTGGTGGAAATCATCCAGGCCTGGGCGGAGAAAGGAGCCGCTGGTGTGGCTGCTCCTGAGTCGATTTGAGCTGCTTTGTCAGCGTTGAAGAGCACACTAGCCATCATTATTGCTGATTGGAAGTGTTATTGTTGTGAGGGTGTGAATTATGCCCTGTCTGCCTCTCCCAATCTGAACTGAACTGAGCTATCGGAGCTATCGCTGCCCAATCTGAAATGAATGCTTCCCAAATCGTTGTCCAATAGGAACATAAAGAAGTTTCTTGCTTATCGCCATTAGAGAACAGACAGCTAAAGGAGATTGCACCGACAATCTGATTATAGATTGCTGCTCACCTGGAGTCATGTGATTAATTTCCTTTTTGATCCTCTTTGCCCAATATCGCTACCCATTGTATATGAATATCGCTGCTACCATCTGGAGAAATTAAAGAGAAGCTGCCCAGGTGATCTATAACTTAAATCACGGTTTTCACATTCAAGATGATTGTTGTTGAATAACAGTTCCTGGGATAGTTGGGCATGCGAGCCGAGAAGAGGAGAAACTGCCAGTATACGTAGTGCATTGAGGAGATCGCTGCAGTGATTGCCTTTCTGGGCAGTGAGATCTTTCTATCATGTGTGAAAGGACCCGCGAGCTGTTGGAAAACAAAAGGAAGGAATCAGAAATCGCTGCCGGTGAAATGTTGCCACTGATAGCCAAAACCGAGCCGACTAAACTTGAGTTTAGGACTCAGTCGAAATTCAAATTTCAAATTTTACCTTTTCACGTCGACCAACTTTTCTTTTTCACCAG
>LPNX010539101.1:3178-41680 GCA_001517045.1 Pseudotsuga menziesii | reverse complement strand
CATTGGACATCGCAATTTTTTAACTATGGTGAAAAATCCACAAAAGCTGGCCTGGTTCATTCGGGCGAAAAGTTCACGGTAAAATGAATCGGCGGTCGGGCAGTAATTGGATCGGATGAGACAAAGTTTCTGCACCAGATGGGAGAAGGCTCCAGGAGCCGCAACGGCGGAGGATCACCAGGAGAGGGGGAGTGAGGACGTAGGCGCCATAGGAAATCGGGCGGCAAAGGGAAGTGGGTCGGAAGCTGAACAACTCTGCCACCCGGAACATCGAACGGAATGCAAGTCAGAGGCAGACGACGGGAGCGGTAGGTCGGACGTCGGACGACAAACGAATCGGAGGCCAAATTCCCCCTTCCGGCCGCAACGGTGGGTGAGATAGAACTCTGGAGCAAGCGATTCACACCCACGAATCGGGCGTCGGGTGACACTTCAATCGGGTGGAGACTTTGGTCTAGGAGCCGCAACGGCAGGTGAGATAGGACTCCACTTCTTCCAAAAGAGGCCCGATCCAAAGGGAAAACTAACAGCGCTAAGGCCCGATTGCGGCCGAAAAAGCAAAATCTTGCTAAGGAAAACTTTTACACTCTATGGGCATTAAAAATAACCAGACCACACGACTCATATCAAACTGAACGAAGCAAGCAATCAAAAGGACGTTCAACTTCAAACGCAAAGATAATCTCAGAGACGCCAAGCTTTCAACAGTCGATTCAAGCAAATAAAGATAAGGAGGGGTCCCAGATTTTAAATGAAAAACTAAAATCGGGGAAAATGTTGCGGCAGCAACACCATGATACTAAACAATTTCCCCAAAAAAATGCTGCTCCACTAGTACTTTTTCGATCGTCAACACTTCCTGCTTAATCTGCATTAGTAAACACCTTCAAGGTAAAGTCTTGTCCTTTCAGATAACATAAACCATACTCCATAGTACCTTTTAGATATTTGAAAATACTTTTTACTGCTGTTACATGTGTTTATTTGGGAGCTGACTGGAATCTAGCTACCAATCCAACAACGTGCATCACATTTGGTCTTGTGGTTGTCACATATAGCAGATTGCCAATCATGGATCTAAACATGGTATGATCTACTTCCAGAGATTCATCATCCTTACTTAACTTGCAACCGGTGACCATTGGAGTACCAACAGGTTTTGAATCTTCCATTTAAAACTTTTTCAACATATCTTTGATGTGCTTAGTTTGAGAGATGAAAATTACTTCGTCTATTTGGTAAACTTGCAATCCTAGGAAGAAATTCAATTCACCCAACATTGACATTTCGAATTCTTTCTTCATTTCAGAGGAAAAATCTACATTTATGATTTGAAGATTGCTTCCAAATATGATATCATCCACATAGAAAACAATAATGATCATATTTTTATCTTCGATCTTTAGGTAAATATTACTTTCAGTGGCTCCTCTTTTAAAACCTTGTTGTTTTAAGTAACTATGTAGTCTTGAAAACCACGCTCTTGGAGCTTGTTTGAGACCATAGAGAGCCTTCTTCAATTTACAGGAATAGTCTTTGTTCTCTGACAAGAGAAACCCTTCAGGTTGTTCAATATACACTTCTTCTTCTAGTTTTCCATTTAGGAATGCAGACTTGACATCCATTTGATATACATTGAAGTTTTTATGGCATGGCAATGCTAGAAACATTCTGATTGCTTCAAGTCGAGTTACATGAGCATAAGTTTCTTCAAAATCAATACCTTCCACTTGGCCATACCCATTACAAACCAATCTTGCTTTGTTCCATATTACTTGTCCATCTTGATTGAACTTGTTTTTGAAAATCCATTTGGTTCCTACAATGTTCTTATCTTCATGTCTTGGGACAAGTTCACAGGTCTCATTTTTCTCAATCTGATCCAGTTCTTCATTCATGGCTTTGACCCATTCATCACTTTTGCTGGCTTCTGTAAATTTCTTGGGTTCTACTATTGGGAGTAGGGCTTGTTCCACATCTGGTAGTTGTCTTTTTGTTTTGACTCGAGCATTTTTATCACCCATGATCTGTGACTCTGGATGATCCCTTTGTACCCTTCTAGAAGGAGTTTTAGTGTTAGGTCTAGAGGAGTCTTCATCATCTTCCTGTGTATCTTCCTTCTCTTTGTCTTCTTCTTCATTATGAATGCTCTCGTCCTTTTGCAATCTTTTATCTCGTCATCACATGTATTTTCAGTACTGTCAATCTTTTTTTATTTTCTTGGTTTTACATCATCTACCTTTACATTAGCACTTTCTAAAATCTTACAGTAACCTTTTATTGATACACCTATATGCCTTTTTGGTGGATTAATATCCTAGAAAGATTCCTTCATCAGTCCTAGAGTAGAACTTTTCAAGGTCATCCTCGTTTCTTTTGATGTAACAATTACTTCTAAACACTTTAAAATATTTGATTGAGGGTGGTCTTCCATACCACAACTCGTAGAGGGTATTATCCTTATTCACTCTGAGTTGTTCTCTGTTAAGTATGTAGACAACTGTGTATACAACTTCTCTCCAAAATGAGTCTGACAGTTTTGCTTCATTGAGCATAGTTCTGGCATCTTCTTGGATTGTTCTGTTTTTCCTTTCAATAACCCCATTTTGTTGAGGAGTTTTTGCAACTGAAAATTGTCTCTTAATTCCATGACCTTCACAAAACTCATTGAATTCATTTGAGGTAAATTCTCCCCCATTATCTGATCTAAGACACTTGATTTTCATACCTGATTCGTTTTTAGCCATTGCCTTGAAGATTTTAAATTTTTCAAAAGCTTCTAAATTTCCTTTGAGGAATGCCACCCATGTCATCCTTGTATAATCATCAATGAGCAACATGAAATAGTGATCTCCTTGCAGGATTTTAGTTCTAGTTGGTCCACAATGGTCTGTGTTTATTATTTCCATAGGGTGTGAAGTCATATGTTCTTTTATTTTAAAACTGGCTCTGGTTTGCTTCCCATGTTGACAATTTTTACATACAGAGTTTAGCGGAACTACAATTTTTGGTATATCTCTTACAACTTCCTTTGTGCTTATTTTGGCAGGATTGTCAAAACTTAAATGTCCCAACCTTCTATGCCATAACCAACTTTCATCTACCATACTTAAGTAGCTTTGGTTTTTATTTTCCAAGATGTATACATTGTTTGTATTTCTCATAGCAATGCCAACGATCTTTCTTGATTTCTTATTCTTGATTTCACATTTTTTTGAGTCAAAGATACCAACGTGTCCTTGGTCGCATGTTTGACTTACACTGAGAAGATTAGGCTTGAGGTTTTCAACTAGCAAAACATTTTCTGCTTTGATCTTGTTGTTGATAATAGTTGTTCCTTTGCCGATTTTTTTGGAGGATAGGTTGTCTCCAAAAGTGACCTTTCCCTTATTATATTTTAGTGTTATGAATTTGCTTGGGTCACCAATCATATGTTTTGAACAACCTTTGTCTAGGTTCCATAAGTTTTGGCTTTCAATTGCACATAAGGCAATCATGGAAGTTTCCTTTTCTCTCCAATATCTCTTTTGTTTGGTGCTTTGAGATTTGATTGCAACATTATTTCTTGTGTGAGTCTTCAGCTTACAATCTATTGCCATATGTCCATGGTTATTGCACTTATAACATTCTATGTCATATTTTTGGAGTAGTGTAAAATGATTATTATTTCCCTTCGACTTGTTACTTGATGACTTCTTCTTGTATCCATAAACCATTCTTTCAGTTCTGCAATTTAATGCTTTATGACCAAAATTAGTACAAGAATAGCAGTGACCTAAGAAGATTTGTAAATATCTATTTGGTTTCTTTGGTGCTATATTATTTCTATTTTTATCCAAAGAGGTTAAGCCGACTTTCTTGCTTCCTTCCTTTTCAGTTGGAGTCTTTAGTACTTCAACGTAGCTTTTCTTACTTCCTTCTTGATTGGTGACAGGAAAACTCTCTGGCTTCTTTTCTTTAACGAACCCCAATCCAGATCTATCACTTGATGGTCTTTGGCTACTCAGAATGTCATCTAGAATCCTTTAGCTATTCTCAAACTTTGACTTGATAGATTATTCATCAAGCTTTCTCTTGAATTGTATAATTTCTTCTGCAACCTTTTTAGACTCTTGTATTCTTCTTTTGAGTTGTAGATTTAGGTCCTCCTCAACCTTTTTGGCATCTAGAAGTTGAGCTTCCAACTGACTGATGATAAAATTTGACTGTCTGTTCTTTTTCCTACATTTCTTAAGTTCTTCAAGGGCGCTAACAAGTTCAGCTCTTAGTTCTACTTCTCCTTCTATATCTGAGTCACTATTTGAGGCTTGAGTATCTAGGCCCATAAAAATTCAGTTTCTTCAACTTCACTTCCATCTGAATCTTCACTGTCTTCCATGGTGTAAACAATTTTCTTTTTCCCGTGGTGTTTTTTCTTGTTTCCTGATTTACCCATTCTAAACTTCGAGGTTTCCTTTTCTTCATTCTCATATTGTTTAGTGTAGGTGCATTTAGAGGCAAAATGTCCAATCCTTCCACAATTAAAACACTTTAAAGGCAACTTCCCTTTGTATTTTCCAGTCCCTCTCTCTTTATTAATGAAGAAAGCTTCCTCATCATTTAGGTTTTCTGATTGATTTTTTATGGAGGCTTTAAAAGATGCTTCTTTTATTGAAGATCCATTTTGTCCTGTTCTCATCTCATACGCAGTGAGCATCCCATGTAACTCATCCATTGTTACCTTTTTAATATCATATCTTTCTTCTATAGTGGATACGTTTGGGTTATATCTCATTGGTAATGTTCTTAGTACCTTGCTTACTACTTCTTTTTCTTTTAATTTTCCTCCAAGCCCTCTGATCGCATTAACAACTTCATCCACACGAAGGAGGTATTCACCAACATTCTCTTCTTCTTTCATTTTAAGACTTTCAAATTGGCCTTTATATGTTTTAAGTTTGGATTCTTTGACCTTGGATTCTCCTTCATAGATAATTTCCAATTTGTCCCAAGCTTGTTTGGCAGATGTGCATTGTATAACTTTAGTAAATACTGCGTTTGTTAAACCACTTAAGATTGTGTTTAGGGATTTCGCATTAACTTCATATTCACCTAGTTCAACTATGTATTTAGGGTATTGGTTTCCTATTTTGAGCTCCTTTTCAATTGCTGGACAAACTTTCCATCCCAGGGACATCAGATGACACCTCATTCTAACACTCCAGTAAGCGTAATTTTCCCCGGTAAATAGTGGAGGTTTGTTAGTGGCCAATCCTTCTTGTTGATCCATTGTAATTATTGGATGGGATCTTCCTTCCAGTGTTTAATCTATTGTGAAGGAACCTGCTCTGATACCAATTGTTGGTTTATCCCACAATACTGAAGGGGGGGGGGGTGAATCAGTATTGTCAGTTTTTACTTTAAATTACACAAAATCAACAATCAATACACGTATTTTATTATGGAAACCTCAAAAGAGAAAACCACCAACACACACTCATTAATAAGATGAAGTTACAAAATTGTTTATCTGCTACAATAGAAAGGATTCAAAACACACCCTAGGTTTTGTCTGCAACTACAGACTAGGATGCTACAACACCCCTATGGTTTCCTGGTTGCTTCAACAGACAAGGATGCTACGACACCCTATTCTCCAGCTTCGACTAAAAGGAGACTTTGACCCCCTGTAGTCCTGTGGCCTGCCCTAGCACCAACCTACCACCCTAGACTGATTTTCTCAGTTTTTAGAACAGTTGAAAAACTATTCACTTTGGACTCTATCAAACTCACTAACAGCGACCCCTAATTCTTTACACATTCATTCAATAAATACCCTTTACCTATTTCTAATCAACGCATCTCTCCATAGCTGCGCTCTTTCATTTTGGATCGTGATTGTTCTCTTACAGACACAATGAATCATCATCCAACTGCTCAACCGTCGCATCATTTCAATGAAGACACTGTTTCATTTCGTACCATAGCTCAGAATTCATTTTTGCAGCCTTGTTCATTGTTTTCTATTGTTTCCATAATCTTCTTCACCAGATACAATCCGGACAGTTCATCTTCTCTACCGAATTCTTTTTAAATCATATTTCCGCACCAATTTTCTGTTTCAGCTATCTCCCACCATTGATTTTTATCGGGATTTTCCTTGACAGTTGATCTCCAGATAGCGGAATACGGGATGCAGGATGTCGACTGTCTGCTTTTGCCTTTCCACAAACTCCTTTTTGCAAGCTCCTTTCCGTAGGCTTCTTTCCGCAACAATAATTCCGCACCGTTGATCTTTTGCGGGAGTTTTCCTGACTGTCAACTTCTAGATTGCGGGTTCATAGAATCTTTAAACGCAATTTACTTTCCGCATTGTTTCTTCTACACTTTCGATCTCTTTTGGAAGAACTAATCTCAACCGTCCGATCTTGATCTTTTGTGGAGCTTTGGATTTTCTACCTAACTATCAGAATAACCATCGGATCTAGTGCGGGATTAATATAAGCCGTATGATCATGATCTTCTATGGAACTTCACCCTCCTGCTTATCTTTTTGCGGAACTGATATTCAACCATTGGATCTCGTGCAGGATGCTTCCTAATCGTCGATTTCAAATTGAATTCGAATATCACCATGATTTTGCAGATTTGCACGATTTCTTTGTGGAAATCCTCTGCAACAGTTTGTTCAGCAACAACATGGGATGATCGATCTTAGTCGTTCAACTTGCTATAGGGTTATTCTTTTGTCATTCACCCTGCAACTTGCAACCTGTAACAAGGTTATTCCTTTGTTATCCTGGATATTTGCAACCTTCAGTTTGCCACCATATCCACTGGTTATTCCTTTGTCATTTGTGAACACCTTTGACATCAATGACAACTATATACTCAATAGTAGCAAACCATGACTCACTTTGGTCGACCATATTTTACTTTAGTTTGACCAATGTCATAATGCAGCATAACCCTTGACCAATGTCACAATGTGATATAATCCTTGATGAACATCGTAATGCAACATAACCCTTAATAAACATCACAATGCAACAAAACCCTTGATTAACGCCAAATGTCACATTATTAATGTGTCACATTTTGGGTTGTGTCGGCATTAACCGAACACTATAGTAAACCATGGTTGAATGTTGTAATGTGACACAACCCTTTATGAACATCACAATGCAACATAACCCTTAATAAACACCACAACGCAACATAATTATTAATAAACATCGAATGTGACATTATTAATGTGTCACATATTTGATTGTGTCAGCATATACCAGGACCTATAGAGAACCTTGGCTGACTTTGGTTAACCATGTTTGACTTTAGTTTGACCAATATTGAAATCTAGAATAACCCTTAACCAATTTCGTAATGTGACATAGCCTTTGATGAGCATCGCAATGTAACGTAACCCTTGGTAAACATCACGATGTGACAAAACCCTTGATGAACATGGAATGCCACATTATTGTGTCACATACTTGGTTGTTTCGACATATACCAAAAACCGTAGTGAACCATTATTAATGTGTTGCATCTTTAGTTGTGTTGGCATATACCGAACATTGTAGGGAACCATGAATGACTTTAGTCAACCATGTTTGACTTTAGTTTGAGCAAAGTCAAACATGGTTGACTTTAACGAGTCATGATTGGATTTAGTTAACCATGATTGACTTTGGTTAACCATTATTAATTTTAGTATGAGCATAGTTAACCATGGTTAAATTTATTGAACCGTGTGTCCATAGTTCACAATGCAACATGAAATTTCTTAACATTGAATGTCACATTATTAATGTGTCACATCTTTGGCATTTTTCGCAATGTGACTTTTGGTGAATCATTCTTGACCATGGTGGAATTTTGTTAAGTAAGGTTGACCATGGACAATTTAATTATTTTAAGTGCAAATTTGATAAGGTTAGCCATGTTTGACTATGGTTAACCCTGGTTTAAATGTGTTTGACTATAGTTGACCATGGTTCATTAATTAACAATGGTTGACTTTAATTAATTATGGATGAGTTTTAGTGAACCATGTTTGTCTTTTGTACTTATGTGTATTATGGTTGAATGATTTTGATACATTACATCATTCATATATGTAGTAATACTAATAGGGTTTTATATCTGCTACTATTGGAATATAATTGATGTTCATCTAGATCGATATTAAATATACTATTAAAGATAAATCTAAAGATAAATGTACTAGGAATATGATGCTAAAACTATTACTAAAGATAAATGTAAGATAAATGTATTAGGAGTATGATGCTACTAAAACTATTATTAATTATAAATATAAAGATAAATGTATTAGAAGTATGATGCTAAAACTATCAAGGTTATATTTTTAAATATAATTAAGAGAAAACTGTATATATGTTATTATATTAAGATGGAACTTATATTTCAAAGTTATTTGCAATTTTCAAACATATTGTTAATATATTAAAATGAAACTTATACTTCAAAGTTAATTTGCAATTTTCAAAAACGTTAATGTATTTGATATTCTCTTCATTTATTGTTATTTTGATTTTTATTGTATTTTAGAGAATATACCAATACATAACACTGATTTAATAATTTAAATTTGTATATAACAAAAACCTAATATTTTAGAAGTATCCTATATATATTAAATATTTTCAAAATAGAAATATAGAAAAAAATCATAAACTTTTAGATGTATTGAACCTCACCAAGCAAAAAATATGGTTATCCTCTCCCATATACCTCACCAAGTGAAATGAATTAATTATTACCACCAATATAATGGAAAAAGTATATATATATATATATATATATATTACAATTAGAATAAGATATTGATCTTATAATTACACCATTAACCAAATAAGAAAAGTTATGCCAGTTCCATTGTGAGGAGATAGATATAATATATAAAATACAAAATCAAACACATTTTACCCTTGGAGTAAGCCAATAATATTGATCCCTTTCTTCCTCATTATGAGGAGATAGATATAATTCATAAAATACAAAATCAAACACATTTTACCCTTTACCCTTTGGACTAAACATTTATCATATGTGTAGAAAATTTTATTATATATTTGTTTTAATGTGGTTGTTGTTATTATTTAAGTTTTTTTATTATTATATTATTTAGTCTACATTAGTTATATAAATTAAATATTGAATTCTTCAAAATGAAATGTAAAAAATATTAACTAGTAAAAAAAAGTTAAAAAAATTACTTACATTATTTTTTTATGTTTATAAATAAATAAGTTAATATATATATATATATATATATATATATATATATATATATACACTAAAGTAAATATATATATAAGGAAACCTTTAGGCATAAATAATCATATATTAAATAATATGTATATAATTATGTAGTGGTATGCTTTCCCACAACACACTACAACAAAAACCTGTGATTAACGTCTTTTTTAGCTTCCTTTTTAGCGTCCATTATCACTTTTAGTGTATTTTTCATCATTTTTTGGACAAAGTGGACGCTTTTCCACGGGATGGTGCTTTTAATGGCGTTGTTTGCGTCCCTTTTTAAATGTTAGGCGTTATTTTGGATGCTAATTAGCATCCCAATTAGCGTCCTTATGAGCGTCCTTATTAGCGTCCCAATTAGCGTCCCAATTAGCATCCCAATTAGCGTCCCGTTTTAAAAGTTGGCATTATTTTGGACGCTAATTAGCATCCCAATTAGTGTCTGAATTAGTGTCCCAATTAGCATCCCTATTAGAATCCCAATTAGCGTTCCAATTAGCATCCCAATTAGCATTCCAATTAGCATTCCAATTAGCATCCCAATTAGCATCCCTTTTTAAAAGTTGGTGTTATTTTGGATGCTAATTAGCATCCCAATTAACGTCCTAATTAGCATCCCAATTAACATCCCAATCAGAATCCCAAATAGTGTCCCAATTAGCATCCCAATTAGAATCCCAAATAGTGTCCCTATTAGCATCCCAATTATCGTCCCTTTTTAAAAGTTGGCGCTATTTTGGATGATAATTAGCATCCCAATTAACGTCCCAATTAGCATCCCAATTAGCATCCCAATTAGCATCACAATTATCATCCTAATTAACATCCCAATTAGCATCCCAATTAACATCCCAATTAGCGTCCACAAAAGCATCCCATATAACGCCAAGAATAGCCTCCAAAAAACGTCCTGAATAACATAGCACCATATATTAATCCAGGGTTAGCGACAGGAATTGTGCCATGAATTTCGATAGGAAAAACATTCAACATAGCACCAAGTATAGAGCTAGGAATTGCGCCTAGAAAACATCCAACATCGTGCCAGGTATAGATCCAGGTATAACGCTTGGAATAATGCCAGAAATTTCGAAAGGAACTGCGCTAGGAATTCCACTAGGTTTAGAGCTAGGGATTGTGTTCAGAAAACATCCAACATAATGTCAGATATTTCAACGTCAATGTCATTGATCATGATTCATGTGATAGCATTTTGTGTGATGCTATATTTTATTTATGTAGGAGTTCATGTCCACAAATAATGTAAAATTAGTGCATAGACCCACACACCTCCAATCAAAGCAAGAATGAAGTGTGTTTCTAGATCTAATCATCGACAAAAACAATCATTAGGATCCATGACCTTTGCACCAAGAACCATACTCGATCTATAAATCTCCTAACTTGCTTGCACACACTAAATATCGCAATTTAACATGCAAAGACACCACACCAACAAAATTTTATCCCCAATAGTGGCCTATGGCCTGATGGATGGATTATGAGCCCACAAAGCTTTCTATCGCAGAATATAGAATGAAAACTAGTTCTGATGTTTGTTAAAAGGATTTTGCATTGAACAAACAATATCCTGATTGAAACAGAGAAAAGAAGCTCTGAAATTTAATATACACAAAATCTTCTATCATTATTTTGTTTCCAATTTGAATTTGTGCTAATTGTTGGATATCATGGAACTTGATACTAGTTCATCACCTTTTTTTGGTATTTCCATCGCATTAGTCTAAGAATTTAAACTTTACAAGGAAAAAACCTAGGTCAGATGTGTCTTTTTTTGAAACATTTTTAAAGAAAACTAGAAAAACACTTCACTCCTATTTATTTTTCTACCCATATGTTAAGTTTCAGATCCTATTATTTTTTTTCCTTTCCTTTAGTTCTATGTAGTTTTGGCAATTACCTTTGCTATAATTCTAGTTTCATTGGGCGAGTTCCAATTGAGGTATAAAAAAAGGCCTCTTGCACAGTGCCTCTAATAACATCATATGAATAGTAGAATAGAGATCATATCAAATGATGTGCCTTTATTTTACTGGCTGCAGATTAACCAATGTTTTCTTTAATATCTTAACTTTGATCAATTCCAAGTCCAACTTTCACTTCTTTGCTGGTGTTTTTACAAGTTTTGTAGGCTTTAAATAAAATTTTATCAGAAATGGAACAAGTTTCTACCCAAAAGAGATATCAAAATGCTTAAGCATCCAAACCATTGCTCATGCTTGCGAACATACAACTTTTTAGCTAATTCCCCTTGGTTAAACTTCTCTGAGCCAGAATGCCCATGATATTTCTTAAGGCCTCTGCTATTTTTCTTTGCTGGGGTCCACAATATTTATTCACCCTGATGCCCTTTGACTTGTATTCATATTTCTCAGCCTCACCCTTTTGTGACACATGAGCCTTGATAGGAGGCGTGATGATTAAATTGACTTGCCTTGAAGCTAAATTTGAAACACCTTGCTTCTTTGGAGAAGGAAGCACTGGTGCAGTCATGTTCTGTAGCTTTTAGTCTTCCATTTTCGGATCACCCAATGATTCAGTAGACATTTTAGCATGTGCACTCATCTCATCCTTATCTCCAATCTGCCATTTATCCATATGCTTAGAGTACATTGAATCTTCAAACCATGGATCCATCTGCTTCTCCTCTACCCATTTAGCAGGAGCTGAAGAAAACCTTATAAAGGATTGATATGAATCTGAAGACACCACAGGTTTCTTACTACCTCCTGTTTATGTTGCATATTTTTGGATCAATGTGCCTACTTAATTCTTATTACCATAGGAACTCAGAATTTTCTGCCATTTCTTTAATTATGCAGAAATCATAATCGAGAGATTTGGATTGAATTCTCTACACTGCATAATCATATTGCAGAATAAGGGTTATTCCTTTCATGGCTTAGTGTGGCAACGAGATTGCCTTATTCATCTCATAATCTTAGCAAAGGTGCCATCAAACCTGTCGATAGCTTGTACTAGTGATGGGAGGGGTTACGCTTAGTCCTTTCTTTCACTGTTATGGGAATATGAAAACAAATCGTATGTATACTGGGTTAATATCTTTTCAAGAAGTATAACTTCGCCACATAAATAACATGTACCTCATCAATTTTTAAGTTTTGAAAATTAACGCTTTTGGAGAGGATTTTCTGGAGAGACAACGCTATCCTTTTTCTTTTTTTTTCTTACGAGTTCTTTTAGAAACATCTAAATTGTTAATTTAATTTCCTGGATCAAAGGATAGTGAAACCCTTGAAATGGACGTTGTGTATGGATTTGATATCGATAGTAGTGATTATGAGTAATGTAAGGTGTATATTATGCATTGTCTTTAAAGGATGGATGCATCTCAATACAATGTTCATGGATTATGGTAATTTCTTAATGCGTTCTATTATAAATCTTTGTTATGCATCCCACAGACTAAATAAGGTACTGTAAATATCTTGTGCAATATAGTATGCAGACTAAAAAAATTGCTTTATTTTTCTCATCCCCAATTAAATAGATGAAGCATATTTACAAAAATATGTTTGGACACACAATAAGTGCAAACCAAGCAAAGACTTATAAGCTTAAAAGGCTCATCATTGTCATCATCATCATTGTGTCCATCATCATCATCACCATCATCCTCATCGTCATCATCATCCTCACCGCCATCATCATTAGCATCATCATCATCATCTTCATCGTCATCTTCATCATCATCATCATCCTGATAATCATCATCATCATCATCATCATCCTTATAATCATCATCATCATCATCGTCATCATCGTCATCATCGTCGTCATTGATCAAGGGAGGAAAGAGATTACATGATGTTCATGAACTCCTCATCATCCCTACTCGTCAAAGCACCAAGCTATTTATAGGTTTACAACTACTTAAGAGTGTGAAAGAAGTGGTATTCCTCTTTGAATTTTGAATGGCTCTTCTAGAACTTAGGAGGGTGAGATTCAAGAGAGTAGGAAAATCCCTTTTCCATAGATGAGACATACCTTGGGCACCTTGGTAGGGCTAAGCCAAGCCTTTATTCTATGTCACAAAAAATTGCAAAGCTTTTGGCCAAGGGGACTACAATTAATGGTATGGGAGGTTGAATTGGAAGGATGGGAAGCTAAACTCATATAACTAGCTTGGTTGTGATTTTATTCGAAAAACTTAAGCCCATCCTCCCTAAATTTAAGGAATTGTCAAAGTAGATAGAGGATTTTGGGTTTCTAGGGCTTCTGGTTTAGGCATATGGAGCACTTCCTAATTTTGTGGTTTAGTCTTTGGCACCTAAAATAGGTGTTGCATGATTTGTATATATAATGGGCTTCTAAAACATCTCATTTTCCAATGTAGATAAAAACAAATTCCTTTAGATTCGTAGACAGTTTAACCTCAAGCATGTAGATTTGTGAGGGTGAGGGTTGAAGAGCATCTTAAGTTTGTAGAAAATAAACTCTACTACGAGATAATCCTATGTAATAATTGTTAGAATTGCATGGGAAGGATTGAGGGTTATATCTAGACTGGGTAATGGACCCCTGTGTTATTTTCAATGGAGAAATCCTTAGCACATTGAGAAAATACAACCAAGGTGTCCTTGTAAATCCATGGAACACATAGAACACCAACATCTCATGAAATTTTGTGAGGAACATATAAAAGAAAGAAGCCTTTCACTAGGCTCAAGTGCTCTAGCAATGTATACTGTAAGGTTCTCAAACCTCTTCCCTTTAGGCTCGAAGGGTAGGCAACCCTTGGGATAGAGGATCACCTCAGTGGCCTTCGGGACGTCTCGACCTCTACTAAGTCACAAGTTATTGGTATATCTGGCTTGTAGGCTGTTGGATATACTCTTGGGAGGTTGTTGTTCCCATGGTTTAAATTAATAATTCCATAAGATCCCACCATGACTTTGACAGGATTTAATTTTTAATATCAATAACTGCTCTTTTATAATTAAGAAAATGATACATTATACAAATAATCGATATAATATTGTTTTATATTATCCTTCTTTAATCAGATCATAATATTTTGATTCACTTTCTAAGATATTTTAATCAAAGGAGTGAGTTTATTAACTTATAAATATAGAATGGAACTCTAATCTCCGCCATATATTTTATAAAACAACATTAAAAAATGCTCCTACCAACTTGACCATACCATGGCCTTTGACCCAAAATATTTAACCAAATTTCAATTGTTGTACAGTCACCAACCACAGGACACTCTTTATGTCATTGTCCTCCCTAGCAACGTTCAAAATTGAACCCTTCACAACCCTTCCAAAGTGTTCTAGCCCTTCCCAAAAGTGTAAAGTTAAAATTTCCCTTCAAATAAAATTTAAAATTTGAATTTTACCCTTCCAATAAAGAAGGGTATAATTTATATCAATATTTCAAAAGAAGAGCAACATTTGAAATTACCCATTCATATAAATTTCTCAAGGTGTTGAAATTCCTATGCTATAAAGTTCAACTCATCATTCAAAATATTGTACATATGATAAATTATAATCACTTACTCACTCATGTCATGCACTCGGTGCTTAGTTGTTGAAGATGGCCAGTAATCATTAATGACTACGAGGCACTAGCCATCGAGATGTGACTCTGACTCCCGAGTCACTTGGGGCTATAATCTAAAGTGTGACAATGTGTCAGCAACTACTTGTCTACTACTAGGCCCAAAACGAGCTCAAAAATTTGTGCGTACTACCTATGTGAACCTCTCTACCAATGTCCACTTTTTTTTCATCAAAATGAAATTCAAAAGGTCGGTTTGAAAAGTCCTCCTCTACAGGACTTCATTTCTTGCATGAATATCATGGGCTCATGACAACTATAAAGAACACTCGATGTCATGCAAATACAAATAATGGCATGTAGCTAGGATCACAAACTGTGCAGAAATTGATTAGTGGAAACCATTGTTTCTGCATAAACCAGAGGTGTCATTGGGCACACGATATGGAGAAACAATGGTTATTAATAAAATCAAGAAAAAAATTGTTGGCTCAAGAATAGTCTTCAGTTTGATGAGTGGCGTGATCGTGATGTTATCTCCCTCCGTCCTTCCAAACATTTGTGGTTTCTCATGACATTTTTCCTCAACGCTACTAAAATACATATAAAAATTACATGTCTTTACATCCTCTTCTCTTTAAATACTCATCTCATAGTCATAACTAAGGATTATTATGTCTGCACATCCTCACCTTATAATACGAGTTGGGTCAAGGCGCAAAGATAACCATAAAATATTAAATTGTCAAGATGCAAAGAGTAAGAGAGAACTATAAGTAAGTCTTATATTAAATTTACCTTATAAGTCTTTAATTAACACTATCAACTGAGATTTGACAAGTTGGATTGTTCTGATATTCTTATCACTCCTTACCAATGTGATTGCAAGGCATTCATTGAAGGTGAAGTCCATAATTTTAGGTCTTCTTCCTCATTATCATGCCTTTTGGTAAGACAATAAAGAGGGTAGTGGCAAGCATCAGCATGGAAAATGATCTCGACATAGAGTTTATAAACATTAATTGTTTTAATTAAATAATTTAAATTCCTACTTGTGACTATGGATTCAGTTAATCGTGGACTGGTACAAAACACAACAAATTTTAGAGCTACAAGCACTTAACTACTCACACCTATAACTTTCTGAAATCTAGCTATTAATAAACTTCTTTTGGTATTCTGGTCCAATTTAAAAAGCGGATTGTTATTAGACACAAACATGCAATGATTTGCAAGTATTCAATTGACTTAGGCCCCTCCATCACATACATGCATGCTTTCACAACAAGCGCTGAAAAAACAATATTTATTTTTTGGATTTTTTTGTGTGAAAAAATTTGGTTAATTTATACTTGTCAATTAAAATATAATTATTTAGATTACCCTTCAAATGAAGGGCTGAGAGAATAAATGCACCTCCAAGTGAAATTAAGACCCACCCTTCAAATTTGATCATTGCTCCCTAGCCGTCCTTGTTCATCGCCATGTGAACACAATACTTCAACAAAGTAAAATATAATGCCAATGCCTCAAATCACTTTATGCAGACAAAAAAAAGCCAATGGACACAGACATTTACAAACAATGGAGCCTCGTGTATAATCCCTTCAAGAACTCCGCATACATGAAGAGCTCAGAAAACTCGTATCTTCATAGAATTGAAAGGTTTTGCTCGTTGAAGCCCTGAAATATCAACCAATCTTTTGCTTGTGACTTTTTGAGAGGGCCATCACCATTAGAGTTGTAGGCTTTTATAGACGAGGAAATGTCTGGGATTTGGGTTTAGATTATGGGAAGCATAGCGATAGGTCATGATATGGTGGGGGAATGACACTGATGGACCTCATTACTTTAGATCAATGGCTAGATCTGAGAGTATTTTGTATGCGGTTGAGCTCATGCCCACTTGAAAATGCTCTGCAGTTTTTAACCCTCCGCCACATTCCCACATATTTTACTTCCAGACTCGAAGTGAATGGCGAATGCATTGCTCCTTCTAAGACTGCTTCTTCATTTCTGCGCAGGGACATGGTTGATAAGCATTCCGTAGAAGTTACTTATGTCAGTACAGACATTGTTCGCATAGTAGGATCCATGAAATTTGAAGCTTATGATGAGGATGTTTTGTTGGTCAGTGGAAAGATGTAAATATTGAATGATACCTTTGAATGGAGGATGGATTGCTCTGCGGGATTCATGGGCTCTCTATTCTTAGGAGGAGGAAATACTGAGCAAAGATCTTGGAGTGTTGTTGGGCCTGCCGTGGAGGTATGTGTCGCTGGTTGTTGTTCCGGGTCTCCTATGTTTTGGACAAAGAAATTCTAGCTTGTTTGCGGTAGAGAGTCTATGAGTGGACTTTGTTTTGATAACATTTAGGAGGATGAGAAACCTATGAATCTTTGGAATAATAGAGAACAGAGTGATCGCTTGTTTCAGGTATGATATGCCAATGAATCTTTAACTGGTAGTTTTTTTTTTTGTATGTTCTCATCCATGGCATTGCTGAACTTCTTTTTTAATGTTGAATGTATGTCTTATTTTCTGTCATTGAAAGAGGGGACCATTGTATGCCCTAGTCCCACATGAAATAGGAATCCAAGCCCATCATTGTAGGGATGTTCATGTTTTGTCTCAAAGTATTAAGGTTTTATCTACTCTCTGCAATTGAATGACTATGTGACATTGATAATGTAACAATGACTTTTGGTTTTGGGATAACCAGTTTCAGGGCTTCTATTTAACTCCATGTTCTCACTGTGATGTTTTCAAAATCCACGCAAAAAAATTGGTTATAAATGTCTATCTATTTTCATAATAATCCATAGTACAATTTGGACACTTTAGAAATCACCCTCTCCAACAAGATCCAAAAAAACTTCTCCAAAGACCATGGGGAACTGAATGGCAGAAGCCCATTGGTATGCAACTACAGGGAGGGCACACCACCTTTCCAAAAATATAAAAAAAACTATTCCAAGGGGCAGGGTAAGCTCTGATTGGAAAAAGCCCATTAATTACTCTGCCACTACCTTGTTCTTAACCAGTAAATGTAACTGAGCTCCTCATATGTTCAATGGAATTTGAGGTCCCTCTTTGATATCTATTTGGAAACGTTGGGACTTTTGTATTTCTCCCCACACAAAATAATCTAGATTCCAGAAAGCACAAATTCTGAAACTAGTTGCAATAATTTATTTCAGAAATTAGTCACCTTCATGCTTTTCCATTTTCATTTTGTGGTCTGGTAATGATCTAAAATGCAGTGTTCTGTGTGATGAATGTTGGGTTTTCTTTGGATGACAACATTAATTTATCCACTAGTTTTCCTCTGCTAGGAAACCCTTGAGCACTTCACCATATTTAGACTTCACTATGCATGTTCTCTTCCCAAGTTCCCACATTCATGTGCCTCGACCTTATTCTCTAAAATTTCCCGAACTGGTTCGAAAGCTCACATGGTTAAGAATCAAGATTGTGTGTCCTCCTGCTTGTCTGACCCAATCATCTGAATCATCCTTGTTCTGAAAAAGCTGTCCTTAGCTGATAATTGTCCTGTAAGATCCATCAAATATTTCTTTTCTTCACCACTTCTAATGATTCCATCATTTTGTCTAGGAGTGGTGTTTTGCTACACTTTTATCATTTTTCCTTCCCTTAATGCGCAATCTATTTTAGTTTTCAAAGAAAAAAATGTTCCAAGTGTTTCTTCTTTATCTACCTGTATTTGGCACTTTCAAATTTTTCAGTGTTGGTTGACATGGCTTACGTTAGTATATTGTATTAAAGGAAGTGAAGTAATGACCTCATAATGTGAATCCATTACATGATTGCTTCATAGATGTTTGAGTGCCAACGAATGCTTATTCTGTGGTTTCGTATGTACTTAAAATTTTTGCAACTGCCTTTGATAGGGTGCCGTTTGGCATGCATATCCTTCCTTGAGTGCCAATCGACATAGATATTGTTCCATTTCTCCATTACCTTATACCTGCATACAGTGTTTATTATGGAGCACTGATTGACATGCACATTGTTTCTTGGTGCTGATGGGCATCTATGTTGCTGATTTGTCTAACCCCATGACCAACACTGGAGTAAATGTTTTTCCTTGGGTGTTGATAGGCAGACAGCTTGAAGCTTAGAATTGCGACACCATCTAAAATTTTAAAATGCCTCCTGCCCATCCTAGGTGCTGATATGCATTCCTATTATAGTTTCCCAACGATGTTATCATGCGCTCTTAAAAAACTTATTTTTGAGTGTCTATATACACAAGTCACGTCTCCTTAGTGCCAATGGGCACCTTTGCAATTTTTGATTTCATAGATTATCCATGCAATTCCTTTTTCAATTTCTTTTTCCTTCAGTAATATGGATACAGTTGGCCTTAAGTAATTTCTTTTTCCTTCAGTAATATGGATACAGTTGGAATTATGCTTCAATTCCAAGCACAACAAAAGATACAAGGGTGAGTGCATGAAGTTGGTGGACCTTTTAGATGCAACTGGATTTTCAGAAAACTGGTCATCTTTGTTGGAAACGTTTTTCTTTTCTTAACCATTTCATGGAAAACAATATGGCGCACTACTACACATTGGCCTCTACACGCTATAAAAAATCCAATCCTTCATTACGTTAAGACCTCAAAAAGATTCACTAACACTTGGCATACTAATTTCGAGGTCTACTCACTTAGACCATTTTAAAAAATATTTAAAAGTACTAATTTTATTTTGGAAAAATAATGCCGCACTAGTACTATTTGTTATCTACATATCTGACAATTTTTGTATATTGATTCCATCATTTAGGCATTGAAAGGTTGTGCTAACATGGACATATAGCTTATCATTTTGCTGAAAAAATAAAATGCCAATGTTAGAATAAATCAAAATTGAGTTAGTTGTGAACATTTTCAATAAATAAAATTTGTATATTTGGAAAGGTGATTAATTTTCCTATGCTTCATATTTTTAATTCAAAACAATATTCATTGTGGAGGTATATCAAAATACCCATGTAAGTTGAAGGATGTTTGTTTTTCGGTTATGTTACATCTAATGTACAAAAAGAGACCATCATTAGCTTACACTCACCCACGAGTCTTTTTACCAATTTACGACATGATAAGCATTTAATCATTAAACAAATGATCCCTCATCTTCAAGAACAATGATTAAGAAGCCCCTCACACGCCCCTCATGGCACTAGTCAAGAAGTAATGAGATGCTGTAATTCCAACGTCAAGCAACTTCCAAACAATTATTGTCGGTGCAAAATTAGAGACTAGGTTCTTTCCCAAGGGTCAATAAATGGCACCATTGTAGTCTAGTGTGTTGGCACTTCAATCCCCCAAAGGAGAAGGTCTCACCCAAATCACAACCAAGACCTGTGTGTGATCAAGAGTGTTAATTGTAAATGTATGTTACTAAGGGTTACAATTCTGCATAGTGCAATAACATTTATATTTATACTATTGCAACAAAGTTCCATTAACCATAATATGTAGACAAAAAATAAAAGCATGATCTATCCATTATAATATAAGCATAATACAGTTCAACCATAAACAAACAATTAAGGGGATCCAAAATTCATTCATTTCTTTTATGGATAATCTTTCATTACATATCAGATCTACCTCTCTACAACTTTACATAATTTGTGGAATTACTTGTCATGGTATTAAATAGAACAAAGAACTCATTTAACCCAATTACATTACCCAAGATCCTAGATTATAAACCATATAGCTCTATTGCTCGGTCATCGATCTGTGTCTTCTTTCTCTTCTATCTTTCTCACTATAGCTTATATTACTTTATTTCTTTTTGTTTTCTCTACTTATATTCCACTTGCCTCATACTTATTTATATACTTGTGGGTGTGGGTTCAAAACTGTTATGGTCGTTAGGGTTTCTGCAACTCTCGCTCCTTTACCCCATGCTTCTTTTCTCCATTTAGGGTCCTTTCCAAAATTGAAGGAGCCAATAATCTCTTATCACAATTGTTGAACGCCTTTGGGTCAACTCGGTTTTTTTATTAAACCTTGCACATCATTTGTTTTAGTATCTTCAAATGAAGAAGATAACTATGGTACTTTGTGAAGGCATATTGAGTTAGATCATCGGATGCTTCCAGCTTAGTCTTCCATTTTCCAAGAAAAATGTTGGCACTGGAAAACAAAATTGATCTTTCTCTATATCTGGGAGGGTGCGCCTTTGCTGCTACAATTATTGAGTCTTTGTGTCGGAAAACTCGTCTAATAGTTGTAGGTTGGTATTTGTTACTTGGTCCATAGACTTTATCTCTCACAAAATATTTTTAGTGGCGTAGAATTGGTCATAAAGTGTGTCCATCCCATCATCAACTTGTTTCACTTCTTTATACTTACACTTATGGTTGAGAGGGTTAGTTGTGATCCAGTCTTCATTATTCAACTCCAGTAACTATTGCTTTTAAAGCTTAGACTGGTGGCTACTTATTTTTCTAGGATGTTGAACCAGGTGTTGAGTGCTACAAAGATATCTTGACATTGTTGTGCTATCTGGTGTAGTCGGTTGCGGAGATCGGTAACTTCTTTGCTAACTTTAGGTACTTATGCCATCAATTGTACATATTGCTCGTTGCCTTGATTTTGGGTGGTAATAATTTGTTGTTGTAATTCTACACTCTTAGCCTCAAATTACTACCATGAGGTGTAAAATATTTGGAGTCTTTCTTGCGGTGCAACAACTGAAATTTATTCTAGTACAGAAGGTAAACGTTGTCGTACTTGGGGCCACATTATACCGATTTGGTGACAAAGAAATACAATGGTGTCTTTGCAACTGCTCTTCCCATCTATTATTTTCCTCAGTTGCAAGGGTAGTTTCCAACTATATGTGAGTGTCTTCATAAACATGTTAGAGGCTTCTATGTTCAATCTTGGCTTAACCTAGAAGATGATTTGCCTCTACTACGATGCTATGAACCTACTCGAACAATTTCTATGTGGAAAATGTAGTCTAATCTTGGATTGTTTCACCTAGGAGTAAAATCGTCAAGGAAAGCCACGGGTAACTGATTGTTGAATGGTCTCTTCCTCCTAGTGGACTATTGTACTCTTTTGATAATCTTCTGTTGGGTCTCTTAAGATAGGAACGAGATGATGTGAGTGTGCACTTGACAAATATGAAGAATATCTCCACAATTATCTCTGTACTAGGAAAATTGTACAATCTGGTTTTGAAGAGAAACTTGTTCATGGTCTTGAGGTGGTGGAAGGATTTCTTGTATTTCCACCTATTGCTCATATTATTCTTCATTCATAGGAATATCCTCGGGTTGCAGTATTTCTTGAGCATCTTCATATTACTAACTTTGGTCAGATTGTTCTGTTTTCGGATCACTTGGGGGATTTTACTACTAATTAATATGTTGCTACAATGGGTCAACTATGGTGGCTTTTAAATAAAATGGTGATTCTCGACCTTCACCAATCTCATAGCGAGATACTGCCATTGGTGAACTTGTTGGTGAATTAGGACTCCTAACATCATCTGAATGATCTCCTAGGGATCATCAAGGATATCGTTAAAGGAGGGATTCATTATATTGGTTTGAAAGGACAACGAAACAAATTTTGTTAGAAGAAAAATTGTCATGGGTGGGGTTGTGGGGAACGTTTGGGAATATCGAGGAAGAAATGTGTAAGAAGGCATAGGGATGGTGGAGATGACGACTAAATGTGCTGCAGTATCGCATTTATTAATGCAGGCTTGCTTGGGTACGCTAAGGAAAGATAAGACATCATTTACAAAATTTGCGTGAATCATGGTAGTGTCATTAAGGGATTATATGGATGGGGGAAGTGAAAGCTATAGGAATTCTCTTGCCATTATCAAAAAATCATGTCGAAGAGGGCCTTGAACACCATGTCATCATCGTGGATTCGTACAGAATTCAAAACCATGGATTGGGCATGCGAGGGTTCCAGATAACAAACACCTTGCTTAGAATTAGCAACATCACTGAAGGTATTATCCACATTATGCTCTGGGGTTCGATGAGAGTAGATAATAGGTTCACTATATCCTAGGGAATCACCCTCCCTAGCAAACCATTCAACTTTACAACCCCTCGACTAACCTATCAGTCAGTCCTAAAGCCGTAGAATTAAACCACTTCAAAAAACCTGTCATCCATTGAATATCATTCAAAACATAAATGTTTCGGTGATGCAACTCCCTTACAAGTTCTAGTGAGTCTAATGAAGTCTCCCCACACCGCAGATAGGATCAATGCCCAAAAACATCTAAATACCCCTTCCAACTTAAATCCTTCGAAATAATTGAATTTTTTTTTGTCAAACTGTTCCAAATGGTCGAAGCATGAGAGTTTGATCTTTTCCCAGCTCTCAATCAATGTATGGGATCCATACCTTTAAAATATTTAACCTTAATGATTTTCCGCATCACTATCTTCAAAATGGGGAAGGGAAGATTATAGGGTACGTGATAATTGATGAGAAAGGATATAGGACCATTGCCATCATCACAACCCGCGAGAACGAGACGCCGATTGTCCTTCTCATGGAGCATTACCATAACTTCTATGTATGGGATGAGACCCCATTCGAGAATGTCATTGTTGTTAATATTATTAATGTTTACTTTATGATATTAATGTTATTAATAAAGTTATTAGTGTTGTTAATTTTATTATAAATGTTATTTTATTATTGTTAATTTTATTAATATTACAAATTATTTAAATAAAATTATATTATTTAGTTAAATAAAATTATATTATTCAAATTAAATAATTATATTATTCTAATGAAACAAAACAAATTTTTACTAAATTAATTTTTTTTAAATGTTATTCTATAAACTTATGGCATATATAATTATGCATAACATTTATATTGATTTTTGGTTTTACAAAATATAGATTTTTTTAAATATAATAGATAGTTTAAATGAAAAAAATGATTCAAATTAAAAAATTAAATATTATATATTTATATTTAACAATTTACATTTACAATTAAACATAAATTAAAATTTATAAAAATATCATTTTATTTCACATTAATATAAAAGAATATATATGTTTTATTATTATTAATATTTAAATAATATAAATATTTTATATAAATAATATAAATATACATTTATAATTATTTTAACAAGACCAACATCATATAATAAATATTTTATTAAGTAAAACATATCTAAAATTATAAATGTGCATTGATGAAAATTGTATATATCCAATTATATTCATATTATCCTTTCTTAATTGCCATAATTTAAAAATGTTATTTTTATTATTTTAATAATAAAAAAAATCAAAGTATATAGAGTAATGATTTAACCTAAAAATTCAACTGTAATATAAATAAATTATTTTAATTATAAAAGTTTCATGAATATGACCACTTTATTTTATGTGAAAATGGTGAAAATAACAAAAAAAAATCAAAGTATATAGAGTAATGATTTAACCTAAAAATTCAACTATAATAGAAATAAATTATTTTAATTATAAAAGTTTCATGAATATGACCACTTTATTTTATGTGAAAATGGTGTGAATGCTTAAGAGGCTCTTTTTATGGAAACCTGCTAAAACCTATAAAGTATACATGCCTTATCCCTTTTGGATTTGAACATGTGACCTTTTAGTACATTTTAATTATAAAAGTTTCATGAATATGACCACTTTATTTTATGTGAAAATGGTGTGAATGCTTAAGAGGCTCTTTTTATGGAAACCTGCTAAAACCTATAAAGGTATACATGCCTTATCCCCTTTGGATTTGAACATGTGACCTTTTAGGAGGAAACATGTACTCTTAATCATTAGGCCTACTCCAATTCTAAACATTAATAGTGTTGAAAACCATAAAATTTGAAGTGTTAGATTATATTTCAATTAGAAGTGCTATTAATAGTTTAATCCTTCTATATTGAAAAGTAAAAATAAATAAAGCTTCATGTCAAAAAAAATCAGTTTTACCAAAACCAAATTAATACATATCTATTATTAATGTTATCCTTGTATGAGAAAAAAAAACCGTTAAACTATGTTATCATTTTTTAAGTATTTATCCATATATATCTAAAGCTTATCAAACAATCATTAAAAGTTTAAATATATGCACATTGTTTAATTTTGAAATATAATTTTTATATAAGTGGAGTGTATCCATAGTGGTTTGAACAAAACCAAGCCTTTTTTTTTCTCTTATAGGGATCCATACAAGAGAATGACATTATTTAATCCAAACAACTATCATATAAATATCAAAACACCATGAAATTGCTTTCTTGAATATTTCAAATGCATACCTAATGATTAAAAGATATCATTTATGTATGGATCAAACAATTGTGTGTCTAATCTAAACAATAAGAAGTAAAAGCATTAATAAAATTCTATATATAACTTCATGAAATCGTTGTAGTCTAAACATATAGTAACAACAACCATAATGTGGTTCGATATATATACCCTAAAATATTTCACAATTGGAACATTAACTAAATATTCATCTCTTTTATGGGATGTAATTAATACTCTAATTTGAGCCCATTATGAGTGTTCATAATGGTTAAAGGAAAGATTAATGGGGTTTTGTTATCCAATTTTAAGATTATTGTTCAAGCTATTCATCAAAAGTTATAGTTGTTGAAAAATATGAAACCATGTTATAAAAAATGTTCATGTTTTTATTGTAGTTATGATTAATTTCCACAACCTAAATTAGATTCATAATTTTTAAGGAAATTGGGTTCCAATGGCACAGATGCAAAATCAAGTTCCTACTTTACCGAATACACCTTCCCTAAAATATTATTTTAATAACTACTTCTAACAATTTACTAATATGGTACACCAACAAAAATTCTCGTAAAAACAATCTTTCAAAAAACCATTAAATTGAAGAAACATTTATCCAACATACTTGTGTAGCCCTTCATTGCCAACTTCTTGGAAAATCCTCTAGAACAAGTTTTACAATTAATATAGTGTTGTTTGCTTTAAATATGATGTTCGATATTAGTTGTCATAGATATACTAATGTATGCCCAACATTGTAATTGTTAACTACAAGCATAACAATCTATATTATATATAAAAAGTTAAGGTAAAGAAGTCATGAAAGAAACCAATAAAACTAACAAACTAATAAGTTTGGTTTTTATTTTCCAAGATGTATACATTGTTTGTATTTCTCATAGCAATGCCAACGATCTTTCTTGATTTCTTATTCTTGATTTCACATTTTTTTGAGTCAAAGATACAAACGTGTCCTTGGTCGCATGTTTGACTTACACAGAGAAGATTAGGCTTGAGGTTTTAAACTAGCAAAACATTTCTGCTTTGATCTTGTTGTTGATAACAATTGTTCCTTTGCTGATTTTTTTGGAGGATAGGTTGTCTCCAAAAGTGACCTTTCCCTTATTATCTTTTAGTGTTATGAATTTTCTTGGGTCACCAGTCATATGTTTTGAACAACCCTTGTCCAGGTTCCATAAGTTTTGGCTCTCAATTGCACATAAGGCAATCATGGAAGTTTCCTTTTCTCTCCAATATCTGTTTTGTTTGGTGCTTTGAGATTTGATTGCAACATTATTTCTTGTGGGAGTCTTCAACTTACAATCTATTTCCATATGTCCATGGTTATTGCACTTATAACATTCTATGTCATATTTTTGGAGTAGTGTAAAATGATTCTTATTTCCCTTCGACTTATTACTTGATGACTTCTTCTTGTATTCAGAAACCTTTCTTTCAGTTCTACAATTTAATGCTTTATGACCAAAATTAGTACAAGAATAGCAGTGACCTAAGAAGATATGTAAATATCTATTTGGTCTCTTTGGTGGTGTATTATTTTTATTTTTATCTTAAGAGATTAAGCCGACTTTCTTGCTTCCTTCCTTTTCAGCTGGAGTCTTTAGTACTTCAGCGTAGATTTTCTTACTTCCTTCTTGATTGGTGACAGGAAAACTCTCTGGCTTCTTTTATTTAACGAACCCCAATCTAGATCTATCACTTGATGGTCTTTGGCTACTCAGAATGTCATCTAGAATCCTTTAGCTATTCTCAAACTTTGACTTGATAGATTGTTCATCAAGCTTTCTCTTAAATTGTATAATTTCTTCTACAAGCCTTTTAGACTCTTGTATTCTTCTTTTGAGTTGTAGATTTACGTCCTCCTCAACCTTTTTGGCATCTAGAAGTTGAGCTTCCAACTGACTGATGATAAGATTTGACTGTCTGTTCTTTTTCCTGCATTTCTTAAGTTCTTCAAGGGCGCTAACAAGTTCAGCTCTTAGTTCTACTTCTCCTTCTATATCTGAGTCACTATTTGAGGCTTGAGTATCTAGGCCCATGAATAAAACTTCAGTTTCTTCAACTTCACTTCCATCTGAATCTTCACTGTCTTCCATGGTGTAAACAATTTTAATTTTCCCGTTGTGTTTTTTCTTGTTTCCTGATTTACCCATTCTGAACTTCGAGGTTTCCTTTTCTTCATTCTCATCTTGTTTAGTGTAGGTGCATTTAGAGTCAAAATGTCCAATCCTTCCACAATTAAAACACTTAAAAGGCAACTTCCCTTTGTATTTTCCAGTCCCTCTCTCTTTATTAATGAAGAAAGCTTCCTCATCATTTAGGTTTTCTGATTGATTTTTTATGGAGGCTTTAAAAGATGCTTCTTTTCTTGAAGATCCATTTTGTCCTGTTCTCATCACATACGCAGTGAGAATCCCATGTAACTCATCCATTGTTACCTTTTTAAGATCATCTCTTTCTTCTATAGTGGATACCTTTGGGTTATATCTCATTGGTAATGTTCTTAGTACCTTGCTTACTACTTCTTTTTCTTTTAATTTTCCTCCAAGCCCTCTGATCGCATTAACAACTTCATCCACATGAAGGAGGTGTTCACCAACATTCTCTTCTTTCATTTTAAGACTTTCAAATTGGCCTTTATATGTTTGAAGTTTGGATTCTTTGACCTTGGATTCTCCTTCATAGATAATTTCCAATTTGTCCCAAGCTTGTTTGGCAGATGTGCATTGCATAACTTTAGTAAATACTGAGTTTGTTAAACCACTTAAGATTGTGTTTAGGGATTTGGCATTACCTTCATATTCACCTAGTTCAACTATGTCTTTAGGGTATTGTTTTCCTATTTTGAGCTCCTTTTCAATTGCTGGACAAACTTTCCATCCCAGGGACATCAGATGACACCTCATTCTAACACTCCAGTAAGCATAATTTTCCCCGATAAATAGTGGAGGTTTGTTAGTGGCCAATCCTTCTTGTTGATCCATTGTAATTATTGGATGGGATCTTCCTTCCATTTTTTAAGTTGTTGTGAAGGAACCTACTCTGATACCAATTGTTGGTTTATCCCGAAATACTGGGGGGGTGAATCAGTATTGTCAGTTTTTACTTTAAATTACACAAAATCAACAATCAATACACGTATTTTATTATGGAAACCTAAAAAGAGAAAACCACCAACACACACTCATTAATAAGATGAAGTTACAAAATTGTTTATCTGCTATAACAGAAAGGATGCAAAACAAACCCTAGGTTTTGTCTGCAACTACAAACTAGGATGCTACAACACCCCTATGGTTTCCTGCTTGCTTCAACAGACAAGGATGCTACGACACCCTGTTCTCCAGCTTCGACTGAAAGGAGGCTTCGATCCCCTATAGTCTTGTGGCCTGCCTTAGCACCACCCTACCACCCTAGACTGATTTTCTCAGTTTTTAGAACAGTTGAAAAACTATTCACTTTGGACTCTATCAAACTCACTAACAACGACCCCTAATTCTTTACACATTCATTCAATAAATACCCTTTACCTATTTCTAATCAATGCATCTCTCCATAGCTGCACTCTTTCATTTTGGATCGTGATTGTTCTCTTACAGACACAATGAATCATCATCCAACTGCTCAACCGTCGCATCATTTCAATGAAGACACTGTTTCATTTCGTACCACAGCTCAGAATTCATTTTTGCAGCCTTGTTCATTGTTTTCTATTGTTTCCATAATCTTCTTCACCAGATACAATCCGGACAGTTGATCTTCTCTACCGATTTCTTTTTAAATCATATTTCCACACCAATTTTATGTTTCAGCGATCTCCCACCGTTGATTTTTATCGGGATTGTCCTTGACAGTTAATCTCCAGATAGCGGAATACGGGATGCAGGATGTCGACTGTCTGCTTTTGCCTTTCCACAAACTCCTTTTTGCAAGCTCCTTTCCGTAGGCTTCTTTCCGCAACAATAATTCCGCACCGTTGATCTTTTGCGGGAGTTTTCCTTACTGTCGACTTCTAGATTGCAGGATGCGGATTGCGGGTTCATAGAATCTTTAAACGCAATTTCCTTTCTGCATTGTTTCTTCTACACCGTCGATCTCTTTTGGCAGAACTAATCTCAGCCGTCCGATCTTGATCTTTTGTGGAGCTTTGGATTTTCTGCCTAACTATCGGAATAACCATCGGATCTAGTGCGGGATTAATATAAGCCTTATGATCTTAATCTTCTGTGGAACTTCATCCTCTTTCCTATATTTTTGCGGAACTGATATTCAACCATTGGATCTCATGCGGGATGCTTCCTAACCGTCGATTTCAGATTGAATTCGAATCTCACCATGATTTTGCAGATCTGCACGATTTCTTTGTGGAAATCCTCTCCGACAGTTCGTTCAGCAACAACATGGGATGATCGATCTTAGTCGTTCAACTTGCTATAGGGTTATTCTTTTGTCATTCACCCTGCAACTTGCAACCTGTAACAGGGTTATTCCTTTGTTATCCTGGATATTTGCAACCTTCAGTTTGCCACCATATCCACTGATTATTCCTTTGTCATTTGTGAACACCTTTGACATCAATGACAACTATATACTCAACAGTAGCAAACCATGACTCACTTTGGTCGACCATATTTTACTTTAGTTTGACCAATGTCATAATGTAGCATAACCCTTGACCAATGTCACAATGTGATATAATCCTTGATGAACATCGTAATGCAACATAACCCTTAATAAACATCACAATGCAACAAAACCCTTGATTAACGCCAAATGTCACATTATTAATGTGTCACATTTTGGGTTGTGTCGGCATTAACCGAACACTATAGTAAACCATGGTTGAATGTTGTAATGTGACACAACCCTTTATGAACATCACAATGCAACATAACCCTTAATAAACACCACAACGCAACATAATTATCAATTAACATCGAATGTCACATTATTAATGTGTCACATATTTGATTGTGTCGGCATATACCAGGAACTATAGAGAACCTTGGTCGACTTTGGTTAACCATGTTTGACTTTAGTTTGACCAATATTGAAATTTGGAATAACCCTTAACCAATGTCGTAATGTGACATAGCCTTTGATGAGCATCTCAATGTAACGTAACCCTTGATAAACATCACGATGTGACATAACCCTTGATGAACATGGAATGCCACATTATTGTGTCACATACTTGGTTGTTTCGACATATACCAAAAACTGTAGTGAACCATTATTAATGTGTTGCATCTTTAGTTGTGTTGGCATATACTGAACATTTTAGGGAACCATGAATGACTTTAGTCAACCATGTTTGACTTTAGTTTGAGCAAAGTCAAACATGGTTGACTTTAACGAGTCATGATTGGATTTAGTTAACCATGATTGACTTCGGTTAACCATTATTAATTTTAGTATGAGCATAGTTAACCATGGTTAAATTTATTGAACCGTGTGTCCATAGTTCACAATGCAACATGAAATTTCTTAACATTGAATGTCACATTATTAATGTGTCACATCTTTGGCATTTTTCGCAATGTGACTTTTGGTGAATCATTCTTGACCATGGTGGAATTTTGTTAAGTAAGGTTGACCATGGACAATTTAATTATTTTAAGTGCAAATTTGATAAGGTTAGCCATGTTTGACTATGGTTAAGCCCGGTTTAAATGTGTTTGACTACAGTTGACCATGGTTCATTAATTAACAATGGTTGACTTTAATTAATTATGGATGAGTTTTAGTGAACCATGTTTGTCTTTTGTACTTATGTGTATTATGGTTGAATGATTTTGATACATTACATCATTCATATATGTAGTAATACTGATAGGGTTTTATATCTGCTACTATTGGAATATAATTGATGTTCATTTAGATCGATATTAAATATACTATTAAAAATAAATCTAAAGATAAATGTACTAGGAATATGATGCTAAAACTATTACTAAAGATAAATGTAAGATAAATGTATTAGGAGTATGATGCTACTAAAACTATTATTAATTATAAATATAAAGATAAATGTATTAGAAGTATGATGCTAAAACTAGCAAGGTTATATTTTTAAATATAATTAAGAGAAAACTGTATATATGTTATTATATTAAGATGGAACTTATATTTCAAAGTTAATTTGCAATTTTCAAACATATTGTTAATATATTAAAATGAAACTTATACTTCAAAGTTAATTTACAATTTTCAAAAACGTCAATGTATTTGATATTCTCTTCATTTATTGTTATTTTGATTTTTATTGTATTTTAGAGAATATACCAATACATAATACTAATTTAATAATTTAAATTTGTATATAACAAAAACCTAATATTTTAGAAGTATCCTATATATATTAAATATTTTCAAAATAGAAATATAGAAAAAAATCATAAACTTTTAGATGTATTGAACCTCACCAAGCAAAAAAATATGGTTATCCTCTCCCATATACCTCACCAAGTGAAATGAATTAAATATTACCACCAATATAATGGAAAAAGTAAATATATATATTACAATTAGAATAAGATATTAATCTTATAATTACACCATTAACCAAATAAGAAAAGTTATGCCAGTTCCATTGTGAGGAGATGGATATAATATATAAAATACAAAATCAAACACATTTTAACCTTGGAGTAAGCCAATAATATTCATCCCTTTCTTCCTCATTCTGAGGAGATAGATATAATTCATAAAATACAAAATCAAACACATTTTACCCTTTACCCTTTGGACTAAACATTTATCATATGTGTAGAAATTTTTTTATTATGTATTTGTTTTAATATGGTTGTTGTTATTATTTAAGTTTTTTTATTATTATTATTTAGTCTACATTAGTTATATAGATTAAATATTGAATTCTTCAAAATGAAATGTAAAAAATATTAACTAGTAAAAAAACGTTAAAAAAAATTACTTACATTATTTTTTTATGTTTATAAATAAATAAGTTAAATTACTTTTTTTATATATATATACACTAAAGTAAATATATATATAAGGAAACCTTTAGGCATAAATAATCATATATTAAATAATATGTATATAATTATGGAGTAGTTTGCTTTCCCACAACACACTACAACAAAAACCTGTGATTAGCGTCTTTTTAAGCTTCCTTTTTAGCGTCCATTATCACTTTTAGTGTATTTTTCATCATTTTTTGGACAAAGTGGACGATTTTCCATGGGATGGTGCTTTTAATGGCGTTATTTTTGTCCCTTTTTAAATGTTGGCGTTATTTTGGACGCTAATTAGCATCCCAATTAGCGTCCTTATGAGCGTCCTTATTAGCGTCCCAATTAGCGTCCCAATTAGCATCCCAATTAGTGTCTCGTTTTAAAAGTTGGCATTATTTTGGACGCTAATTAGCATCCCAATTAGTGTCTGAATTAGTGTCCCAATTAGCATCCCCATTAGAATCCCAATTAGCGTTCCAATTAGCATCCCAATTAGCATCCCTTTTAAAAAGTTGGCATTATTTTGGATCCTAATTAGCATCCCAATTAACGTCCTAATTAGCGTCCCAATTAACATCCCAATTAGAATCCCAAATAGTGTCCCAATTAGCATCCCAATTAGAATCCGAAATAGTGTCCCAATTAGCATCCCAATTATCGTCCTAATTATTGTCCCTTTTTAAAAGTTGGCGCTATTTTGGATGATAATTAGCATACCAATTAACATCCCAATTAGCGTCCACAAAAACATCCCATATAACACCAAGAATAGCCTCCAAAAAACGTCCTGAATAGCATAACACCGTATATTAATCCAGGGTTAGCGACAGGAATTGCGCCATGAATTTCGATGGGAAAAACATTCAACATAGCACCAAGTATAGAGCTAGGAATTATGCCTAGAAAACATCCAACATAGTGCCAGGTATAGATCCAGGTATAACGCTTGGAATAATGCCAGAAATTTCGAAAGGAACTGCGCTAGGAATTCCACTAGGTTTAGAGCTAGGGATTGTGTTCAGAAAACATCCGACATAATGTAAGATATATCAACGTCAATGTCATTGATCATGATTCACGTGATAGAATTTTGTGTGATGCTATATTTTATTTATGTAGGAGTTCATGTCCACAAACAATGTAAAATTAGTGCATAGCCCCACACACCTCCAATCAAAGCAAGAATGAAGTGTGTTTCTAGATCTAATCATTGACAAAAACAATCATTGGGATCCATGACCTTTGCACCAAGAACCATACTCGATCTATAAATCTCCTAACTTGCTTGCACACACTAAATATTGCAATTTAACATGCAAAGACACCACACCAACAAAACTTTATCCCCATTAGTGGCCTATGGCCCGATGGATGGATTATGAGCCCACAGAGCTTTCTATCGCAGAATATAGAATGAAAACTAGTTCTGATGTTTGTTAAAAGGATTTTGCATTAAACAAACAATATCCTGATTGAAACAGAGAAAAGAAGATTTGAAATGTAATATACACAAAATCTTCTATCATTATTTTGTTTCCAATTTGAATTTGTGCTAATTGTTGGGTATCATGGAACTTGATACTAGTTCATCACCTTTTTTTGGTATTTCCATCGCATTAGTCTAAGAAATTAAACTTTACAAGGAAAAAACCTAGGTCAAATGTGTCTTTTTTTGAAACGTTTTTAAAGAAAACTAGAAAAACACTTCACTGCTATTTATTTTTCTACCCATATGTTAAGTTTCAGATCCTGTTATTTTTTTTCCTTTCCTTTAGTTCTATGTAGTTTTGTCAATTACCTTTTCTATAATTCTAGTTTCATTGGGCGAGATCCAATCGAGGTATAAAAAAGGCCTCTTGCACAGTGCCTCTAATAACGTCATATGTATAGTAGAATAGAGATCATATCAAATGATGTGCCTTTATTTTACTGGCTGCAGATTAACCAATGTTTTCTTTAATATCTTAACTCTGATCAATTCCAGGTCCAACTTTCACTTCTTTGCTGGTGTTTTTACAAGTTTTGTAGGCTTTAGATAAAATTTTACCAGAAATGGAACAAGTTTCTGCCCAAAAGAGATATCAAAATGCTTAAGCATTCAAACCCTTGCTCATGCTTGCGAACATACAACTTTTTAGCTAATTCCCCTTGGTTAAACTTCTCTGAGCCAGAATTCCCATGATATTTATTAAGGCCTCTGCTATTTTTTTTTGCTGGGGTCCACAATATTTATTCACCCTGATGCCCTTTGACTTGTATTCATATTTCTCAGCCTCACCCTTTTGTGACACATGAGCCTTGATAGGAGGTGTGCTGATTGAATTGACTTGCCTCGAAGCTAAATTTGAAACATCTTGCTTCTTTGGAGAAGGCAGCACTGGTGCAGTCATGTTCTGTAGCTTTTAGTCTTCCATTTTTGGATCACCCAATGATTCAGTAGACATTTTAGCATGTGCACTCATCTCATCCTTATCTCCAATCTGCCATTTATCCATATGCTTAGAGTACATTGAATCTTCAAACCATGGATCCATCTGCTTCTCCTCTACCCATTTAGCAAGAGATGAAGAAAACCTTATAAAGGATTGATATGAATCTGAAGACACCACAGGTTTCTTACTACCTCCTGTTTATGTTGCATCTTTTTGGATCAATGTGCCTACTTAATTCTTATTACCGCAGGAGCTCAGAATTTTCTGCCATTTCTTTAATTATGCAGAAATCATAATTGAGAGATTTGGATTGAATACTCTACACTGCATAATCATATTGGAGAATAAGGGTTATTCCTTTCATGGCTTAGTGTGGCAACGAGATTGCCTTATTCATCTCATAATCTTAGCAAAGGTGCCATCAAACCTGTCGATAGCTTGTACTAGTGATGGGAGGGGTTACGCTTAGTCCTTTCTTTCACTGTTATGGGAATATGAAAACAAATTGTATGTATACTAGGTTAATATCTTTTCAAGAAGTATAACTTCGCCACATAACTAACATGTACCTCATCAATTTTTTAAGTTTTGAAAATTAACGCTTTTGGAGAGGATTTTCTGGAGAGACAACGCTATCCTTTTTCTTTTTTTTTGTTACAAGTTCTTTTAGAAATGTCTAAATTGTTAATTTAATTTCCTGGATCAAAGGATAGTGAAACCCTTGAAATGGACGTTGTGTACGGATTTGATATCGACAGTAGTGATTATGAGTAATGTAAGGTGTATATTATGCATTGTCTTTAAAGGATGGATGCATATCAATACAATGTTCATGGATTATGGTAATTTCTTAATGCGTTCTATTATAAATCTCTGTTATGCATCCCACAGACTAAATAAGGTACTGTAAATCTCTTGTGCAATATAGTATGCAAACTAAAAAAATTGCTTTATTTTTCTCATCCCCAATTAAATAGATGAAGCATATTTACAAAAAATATGTCTGCACACACAATAAGTGCAAACCAAGCAAAGACTTATAAGCTTAAAAGGCTCATCATCATCATCATCATCATCATCGTGTCCATCATCATCATCACCATCATCCTCATCCTCATCATCATCCTCACCACCAGCATTATTAGCATCATCATCATCATCTTCATCGTCATCTTCATCATCATCATCATCATCCTGATAATCATCATCATCGTCATCATCATCGTCATCGTCATCGTCATTGATCAAGGGAGGCAAGAGATTACATGATGTTCATGAACTCCTCATCATCCCTACTCGTCAAAGCACCAAGCTATTTATAGGTTTACAACTACTTAAGAGTGTGAAAGATGTGGTATACCTCTTTGACTTTTGAATGGCTCTTCTAGAACTTAGGAGGGTGAGATTCAAGAGAGTAGGAAAATCCCTTTTCCATAGATGAGACATACCTTGGGCACCTTGGTAGGGCTAAGCCAAGCCTTTATTCTATGTCACAAAAAGTTGCAAAGCTTGTGGCGAAGGGGACTACAATTAATGGTATGGGAGGTTGACTTGGAAGGATGGGAAGCTAAACTCATATAACTAGCTTGGACGGTGATTTTATTCAAAAAAGTTAAGCCCATCCTCCCTAAATTTAAGGAATTGTCAAAGTAGATAGAGGATTTTGGGTTTCTAGGGCTTCTGGTTTAGGCATATGGAGCACTTCCTAATTTTGTGGTTTAGTCTTTGGCACCTAAAATAGGTGTTGCATGATTTGTATATATAATGGGCTTCTAAAACATCTCATTTTCCAATGTATATAAAAACAAATTCCTTTAGATTCGTAGACAGTTTAACCTCAAGTATGTAGATTTGTGAGGGTGAGGGTTGAAGAGCATCTTAAGTTTGTAGAAAATAAACTCTCCTAGGAGATAATCCTATGTAATAATTGTTAGAATTGCATGGGAAGGATTGAGGGTTATATCGAGACTGGGTAATGGACCCCTGTGTTATTTTCAATGGAGAAATCCTTAGCACATTGAGAAAATACAACCAAGGTGTCCTTGTAAATCCATTGAACACATAGAACACCAACATCTCATGAAACGTTGTGAGGAACATATAAAAGAAAGAAGCCTTTCACTAGGCTCAAGTGCTCTAGAAATGTCTACTGTAAGGTTCTCAAACCTCTTCCCTTTAGGCTCGAAGGGTAGGCAACCCCTGGGATAGAGGATCACCTCAGTGGCCTTCGGGACATCTCGACCTCTACTAAGTCACAAGTTATTGGTATATCTAGCTTGTAGGCTGTTGGATATACTCTTGGGAGGTTGTTGTTCCCATGGTTTAAATTAATAATTCCATAAGATCCCACGATGACTTTGACATGATTTAATTTTTAATATCAATAACTGCTCTCACTAATACAAAAGCGCGGATTTTTCCACGGAGTTTTTCCACGTTTCATACTTTTTGATGTAAATTCGGAAGCAAAATGAACTTGCCATCGCTGTATCGACGCTTACTCGTTGCTGTATCAACGATGGTAATCTTCTCCGTCGCTATATCGACGCCTTCCTCCTTCAACGTCGCTGTATCCACGTAGCTCCGTTGCTATAGCGACGGCAATGTCAAGCTGACTTAGGGCATTGACATTTTTTGGCTTTTTAATTGACCTAGGGCGCAAAAGTCAATGTTTTTCGTCGCTATAGCGACGTCTAAGAGTTCTATAAAAACGAAGGCCTTAACGAGATTTTCTTCACACTTGCCATTGTTGCAGCACTGTTTTCGGTTGATTGTTGGAGCTGTTTATTATTTCCGTCTCCTGCTGGTGAACAATCCATTTCTAGATCTACATAGTTCGGATTTTAAACGTGCAAGGTTAGTTTGTGTTTTCAAATGAATTCGCTTGAAAGAAATTTTTTTTTTGTAGCTTATGTGTTCTCTTTCAAGGTTTAATGCCTTCTGTTGGAATCTGTTTAAGACAACATACATGTAAAAAGGGATTCGATTTTATTTTTATATGGAAAGTTCAAACGCCCAAAGATCTAAAAACCCTCACAAAATTTGAACACATGCACCACAAAATTTGAGCAACACAGTTTAAAAACTAGTAAGAAATATTCACCTATTTTACCATTTTGGGATTACTAGAATTGAAGGTATAAGTTTCATTTTCAAAGTGATTGAAAAAGGATCCGATTTTGGGGTTGGAACATGTAACAACTCCAAAGGTTGTGAGGTATGGCTCATTGGCTATGGAGATGTACAAAAAGGTTTATTCATACTCTTCCAACTAAACACATAATTTATTAAAAAAAACATTAACATAGTAAGAAATTTAAAAAAAAACAAAAAAACTATGAAATCAACCAGAAATAGTTTTGTAGTAATATTTCTTAAATGCAACTAAGAAATTATATGTAATAAAAAAAATATGTATTTATGTTTTTGATATGGGGCTTGAGCATATTTTTAAAAGTTTCCAATTAACAATTTTAGTGATTAGTATAATTTTTAGTAAGGAAATGAGTTTTTTTTGGCATATTTTTTAAAGTTTCCAATCATGTATCCACAATTTCAGTGAAAAGTATATTTTTTCCTTTTTTATGATGGGAAAATGAGTTTTATTTCACATTTTTTTGAAGTTTCCAATTTTATATCAGCAATTTTAGTTATCAATGTAATTTTTCTTATTTTTCATATCGAGGCAAAAATGAAATTTCTGATTATTTAAAGCATTTCTTGAAGTTTCCAAAACAAACACTTACAAAAATGAAATGATTATACTAATAAAACAAAAATATTAATTAATTTAATGATAAAAATATTAGTTTGTTTAAGGCAAGAAAAATCACACCAAATATAGTTATAAACTCTAAGTAACTAATCATAAACAACGGAATATTAAAGGAATAACAAATGTCTATATAAAAAATCTGGAACAA
>LPNX010539097.1:0-25850 GCA_001517045.1 Pseudotsuga menziesii | reverse complement strand
GATATAAAATTTTTTAAGAGTCTTCTTTATATACATGTATAATGCATTATGCATTGGATAAACTTGAAAGAAGACAGGGCAAATATACATCCTCAGCACAATCTCTTTTATATGAGGAAAAGGTCTATTTTGAGAGAAAAGAAGTTTATATNGCATTATGCATTGGATAAACTTGAAAGAAGACAGGGAAAATATACATCCTCAGCACAATTTCTTTTATATGAGGAAAAGGTCTATTTTGAGAGAAAAGAAGTTTTTTATATATATATATAGCCTATTTATTAAAACATTGGATATATGGGTATATATATAATTTCATTTTGTTTATTAGAGATTGGGGACAAACAAGAGATTGATATATTATCTTAAAGTAAAAAAAGAAATCAAATACCATTTTATAAAATGATGGAGAGGAAATGTGTAATGATACCCACGAGTGCCCACGATAGCATAAACAAAATTGATTTTTTTGTTTATAAACCACGATTTGGGTCATTCTTTTAAGACCAAACCGGTTTCTTGCCTCCTCATTTGAAATCGATGAAGGAAATTGACAGTAAGCTGCAGATAATTTGAATACATTGTTTGCTGAAGAGAAGGCCGTAAGCTACAGGAAGTTGAAATCGATGGCTGCATAGAGGAATTGACAGAGGAAAGAGACCGAAGGTTACATTTGCTGAAGAAAATTGCTACAGGAAGTAGAATTGTAAGCTACAGGAAGTTTTCAACTGCTAAATACAATTGACAGTAGAAGAGGCCGTGGTTTACAAGAGATACCATTTGCTAAAAGAATAACGCGCAGGAGACAGTCAATGAACTGGGACGCAGTGAATACACCAGCTCTGTGAAAATTATGCTACAGGAAGTAAAAGAAGCGATATTGGAGAAGAGGTAAGATTTAAAACCCTTCCTCTGTTGATTACATTGCCAGACCAAAAAGGAATTTTTACTAAAAACAGAATATTGCTGTGGGTAAGAAGAAAAGACAGGGTTAAGCATTGAAGTTTTCAATTTGAAATCAAAATGACAGCTAGGTTAGAACCAAAAGAGTTTAATTCTGCTGACCTTCATGAAAAATGCCTTGAGATCTTTGAAAACAAACAATGGATCAGTTTCTTTGAGAAATTCAATGGGCACAATGAGCAAGTTAGCATGGCTTTTGCTGAGACCTTCAATGGAGAAATAGCTAGAGTGGGAAATTTGCAAATTAGACTGTCAGAAGACATTCTAGCCCAAGTCACTGGTTTACCACAGCAGGGTGAAAGGTTTTTCAAAACCAAACAGTTCAAAGAGAAGGTCTAGATTCCATTTTTATGGAGGTTTAGGGCAGGATCAGTCAATTGGAAGAAGGGTATACCACGAAGTTGGCTAATCCATCCATGGGATGAGATAGTCTACATCATTCAGAAATTTGTTACATGTGAAGGCAGGTTTAGCATCATTTATCTCTATCATATTAAGCTACTACAACATCTGAAAGGAGAATGTGAAGTCAACATGCCATACTTCCTGCTACAGAGCCTGACTAAAATGGCCAAAACTGTCCAAGGGCGATCAAAGGATAAGGTAACTAGTCTTTTTCACTATGGTCTTATTAAAATGATTATCTAGTATGAATTACACAGGCAGAATCTGACTTGGACAGAATTCCTAGCTCATAACCAATTTGAGAATCAAGAAAAGTTGCTTGAAGAAAATGCAAAGGAAGATGAAATATTGATGTTGACCTACCCTGAGGCAACCAGCTCAAAACCGCCTCAGGGGAGAAAGAAAAAGAATGAGATAGTACTAATAACTGATGAGGAGGATAATTCTGAGGCAACAAGACCAAAACTGCCTCAGAGAAGGATCCAAACTCGAAGCCTAAAGAAGAAAGAAAAACAGTATCAAAAGCAGGATCAGCTCTTTACCACTTATCAAAGAAAATAAAGAAAATACAAGCAAGTTCAGAGCCAATCAGCATTGGAGGATGAGGAACAGGTACAAACCTTGGAGAGTCCAGGAGAAGATTTAACAGTTGAAACAGTACAGGATATCTCAAATCCTGATGAGGTAATCAGGCAAACTAAGAAGATTAACCTCTTCTTTGACCAACAAGAAAAAGACAAGCAGTCCAAACAAGAATTGCCCAAAGATTCAAATTCTCTCTTCTCAGAGCAGCAGGCTATGGAAGAGGAGAAAGAGCATGGAGAATTTGGTGAGGATGCAACTTCTGAACAGCCCCTACTAAAGAAGAAGAAAAAGAAAACTTCCAAGAACAGCAAGAAGATCAAAAGACTAAAACATGAGCTAAAAGAACTTGAACAGCAGAATGAGAAATTAAGGGAAACTAATTGGAAGCTAAAGGTTCAGAGAACACGTATCACCAAGTAGGCTTGTAGATGGTACAAGCAGAAGAAAGTTTACAAGGCTAAATATGAAAGGATGAGGACTCTCTATGCATCTCGGGCATCAACGGATGCCTCATCACAGACTGAAGACTAAGGCAGGATAATCAGCAGTAAATTTTGGTTTTGAACAGGGTCAAAGTTTTTGGCATGAGGACATGCTGTAGTTTCTTCTTGGGGGAGATGTTGGGCACTGTTTTTTACCCTTTTTGCCTCTTATATAACCCTCATTTCCTTCATAAAAACCTCCATTTTGACTAAGAGCTTTAAAGTTCATCTATAAACTATGGTTAAAAAGGTATTATGTCATTTGCTTATTAATAAATTGAGTTTTGTAATTTTTTAGGCATTTTAACTAAGATTTTTACTTAGACTACGGGATGTACTAACTTCCCGCATTTCCTCCAAGGTTGAGTAATTACAGGGCAGTTAGGAGGGAAACAAAAGATCAAGAAAGGATCCTTAATGTCCACAGGTGGATGAACATCCAACAGTCAGGAGAAGTGGCTTGTGCAGATGTCGAGTCAAACAGAGTCAAAAGGTAGCCACCTGTTCTGCATTTCACATAAAAGAAGGAGCAAACGCTGATCTCGTGGAACCCCACGATCCTGAAGAAGATCTCGCAGCCTCTAGCATTAATTAGCAGTAGGATTATAGCAGTTTCAGTTTAGTTTAGAATTTGTATAAATCTATTCCAAAATATTGAAGTTGGGCATCACGATTTTTGAAAGAGAAACGCATTGTGTTTTCAATTTGTGGGATCTCTGTGTAAACACTCTCGTTGGTGAATGATTATCAAACTTTAGTTCTGTAATTTCTTTCCTGTGTGTGGAGTAAAGATTTGGAGGGCCCCCATTGTTGAGCTCTCGCACATTTTTCATTTGCAGGTGTATAAATCAATGAATGCAGTGATTTCCCTTCTGTGCAAGCGTTGAATACATTGGTATGGTTTCTTTGTAGTTTCCAGTTCATAAATTGCAGCATAGGTTTAGTAATTTATCTATTGATTTCATTCACTGCTCTGTTTTTTTATTATTCACAGTTCAAATCATAAACTTCTACGGTGCTTCCTGTCATCAAGATATTGAATAAACACTGTGACATTGATTAAATGCTGAGTATACTAGAACAATCATACTACAATTGTTGTGCATTGTTTATTGCTGTTCATTCGATAATGAGATGGTAAAAAAAACATTTATAAATTATGAACATAGTCTTGTAAGAGAAATTAATTCATACTTGTCTTTCAGCATTGGTAGAAGTCTGCAACTGAATCCTAGGGTGTATAAACTTGGTGTTTAAATTATTTTTTTTTTACATTAGTCTTTTTACATTTTCACAGATCAACCACTGTATGTTCACAAGAAAATAATGAAAACACCCTCGTAAGAGGATTTTGTCTCTGTGACCTACAGCCTTTTAGTTCCATCAGTAGATTCATTTCCATTTAGCTAAATTCCAACTGAGTCCAGCTTCTCTGTCCTAAACTTGGATGTGTCTCGAAGTTCACAAACCCGGATTGATTTTAAATTCAAGTTCTGATTAACACTGATAGATCAGAGCCCAACAAGGACCACTAGGACCATTAGGACCATAAGGATGAAATCCAATGGGCCCTCTAGGACCATTAGACCCCCTGGGGGGAGGACCTCCATAAGGTGGTCCTCTAGCAACCCCCACCGTATGTCTAGGTATCCCCCCCATAGCTGGCATGTAAGACGAGTTAGGTTGCCCCCATGGCGTGAAAGTATTACTAGGATATGGAATTCCAACATAAGGCATTCTTGTAGGGTTGGATGGATACTTAATGTTTCCTATAGGTACTTGATTTGTTGTGTAACCATAACCCTAAGAGGTTTGATTGGTTACAGGTTGTTCCCCCAAGGGATGACCTGAACTAGATGACAAGTTAACCACATTTGTGTGGGTAGGAGGGACATAAACTGTAGATTTCTCTATATTAGAGGTCTGTCGATGAATAGGTACGATTCCGGTGACAGATAACGTAGTTCATGCTGGGGGTTTCCCCCGGGCACTAGGAGGTATTGATAAAACAAGAATTGAATGTTGAGCCCCAGGTGTGGAAGACCTGGGACGATTGGTAATAGACATAATATGAGAGGTGGTGGGGTTGGAAGTTTGACCTGGATTATCATTAGAGGAGTTTTGGGGTCTAAAATGGGCCTCCTAAGGAAAATAATAAAATAATAGTTAAAATAATAAAAGAATATTTATTAATTTTGGAGGAAGAAAGAAAAAAAATACTTTTTGTGTTTGTATTTTCGACATATCTCCCTGTTTTTTTACTCAAATTTTGATTGAGAGAGCTAATTGGATGTAGAATTTGATTTTTCATCTAACGAGTACCCACACTGCATACTTTTGATGGACCTCGCTACCCCCAAAAAAAGAAATACCTGAAAAAACATGATGATGACATCATCATCATGCCTTTTCAGGTATTTCTTATTTTTGGGGTAGCGGGGTCTATCAAAAGTATGAATTGTGGGTACTCATTGGATTCATAATCAAATTCTCCATCCAACGAGCTCTCCCGATCAAAATTTGACTAAAAACACAAGGAGATATGTCGAAAATATGAACAAAAAAAGTAGTTTTTTTTAATGACAAATATGTCAATTCAACCATTATGGTTGACTCATTTTATTGAAATGCTATTGGTTCTTGAATTCCAACTCACAAAAACTTATTTTGGCATGTTTTCTTATAAGGCCCAATTTAGACCCCAAATTTCCACTAATGGTGGAGTCATTGTGCAATCTAGAATCGGTTCAATGGGTCTCATAGAATCGGCAAGTGAACGATATCCAACGGGAACAACCGCAAAACGTGATGGTGGTGTGCCCAATATGTCATCTATTTTCTTTTCTATTTCTTGTGCATGGAGAATAGCTTCCTGGTACTATCTACGTTCTTCTTCATTTGGTGAAACTTCTTCAGAAAAGTTTAAACGGGTGCCAAATGAGGCAATGGCCTATCCTATAGAGGTGTCCCAAAATGGAGCATTGGGACCATAATTTGGACGGGTAGTATCATCAACATGACCTTCTGTGGGACAATGGAATGAAGTATTTCCCTGATAAGGTTGTTGGACCAAGGGAGGCGAGTGTCAAGGATATGTTCCTCCACTTTCTGCAACCACATTCTCTCCCACTTGGGAGTTGGTAGTAGCTCCTTGGTTGATAGCTTCCATAGGATTTTCTCCTAAAACAAGAATAAAATCAGGTGTCAAGCCCTGTACTCTTCTGGACTGTCTTAGCTCATCCAGTTTGTATAAATCTTATCTAACCTAGGGTCTCAAAACTAGAAAACACATCAAAAATTACCCTAATCAAGATATAGGCCAAACAAGCAAACTTAAATGATAGGAGGTGTTCAGATAGTCAGGTCTCTCACTAGGATTGTCAAGAACGTGCCACTCGCAATATACCTCAAGGGTATGTGCGTAGTAATCTCCCCTAATGTTGTTTTCAGTGTATGGCTCTAAGCAAGATGACCAAAGGGATTTTCTCAGATAGATAAGGTATCATAGTGGGGTCTCCCGATATATGCAAGGTACGTGGGAGCTCAAATTGGTAGTAGTGTTGTCTAATGCATAACCGTTCACAGGGGGCCTTCCTATATACAATCGAGTACATGAAGTACCTTTCTATATACCTCAAGGGTACATGAAAAGTCGTTCGATATACCGACGGTACGTGGAAGAACTCCGCGATTCCCGATATGTATTGGAGATGAGTAACGACAGCTCCTACGCTTAACGACACCCAAACATGTCTCTATCCTATCACTCAAATTTCTATGTAAATTTTAACTTATAGCTACCATTAATTTTAAAGTGGACAGTTAGGTGAATGCATGTAATTTTGATAGAAAAAATAAAACCATGCAGTATGTAGATGCAAATATTTCACTTTACCGTTTGTGGTATGCTTACCTATAGGAGGGAAAGAGAGTATTTTCTTTTCATTTTAGAGACAGAAATTTCCAAACAACTATCTTGAACAAATCAAAATCAAAGACAAGCAACACATTCCAAACTCATTTTCCTTTTCTGAAAGCAATCAAAAGGGGAAGAGTCTCTTTTCTTAAAAGAAAAACAAGAAGCACTCTACATGCATATGCACTCTATTTTTCGATTTTTCTTAAAACATAGATAGATCTTGTTAGGATATTTAGACACTCAGGAGTTAGTTAAGATCAACTTGTGTAATATATCCGTTAGGTAAAAGTGTGTTTTTTTAGTATGCATTAGTATGCATTTGTAAATATTCTAATCCGACGGTCACGATATGTTCTAGACATAGAGTGATCCGATGGTTCAACTTCTCTTCGATTATACCTACCATTGATCTGTGGCTTAACACCCAATTGGGCTATGATCTCTATTTGAAGAGAAAAGAGGGTCCTTGGCTAGTTGATCGATTATGAGAAGCTCATATGTAACTTTATTTCTTCTGCATAATAAATTGCTCCAAGTAGCTATTTGGCTGGGGTAGTGGACTGTTTTCCTCTCGAAGGTTTTAACCACGTCAATAAGATTGATGTGTTGATCTATGATCTATTTGTGTGAAGTGATTACTGAAGGTGTTCGGTCTTTTGGGAGTACTCTGTGTACCTGAACATGGTATCAGATCTTTTATGAAGAGCCGCTTTTGGTTTTGATCAAGATTTGGAACCGATGTTGATGAAACTTTGAAAGGGTTTCTGGTTCTATATTTTCTATGCATTTGTGGTCTCTGGGAGATGTTCCATTGCATCCGGAGCATCATTTCCATTTGACAACAGTATTTGTTTCACCAAAAACTATTTTTTTTTGTTCCAGAAACACCCATTTTGGCAAATCTGAAGGTACAATGTTACAGTGACGGATTTGTTTTTTTTAAATCTCTCATATCTTATCTGTTTTATTAATAGATATTTTTTTGTTTTAGTCTCAGACTGTTGTCTTCCCTGACTGCGTATTCTCTTTGCCATGCACCTTGCGCGATTGTGGTGAATCAGAAACAGCAAGGAATTTTTTTTTTCTTATCTTCTCGGCTACGTATGCTCTTTGCCATGCACCTTGTGCGATCATGGCAAATCAGAAACAACAAAAAAACATGAAAACGTAGACTTTTTGGGTAAGCTAACCAAGATATAACCCCATTATGTGGAAAAAGTTTTTATTTTTATTTTTTGATTTGCAGGAAAAAAAAACAAGCAGGGAGAACGAGAGAGAAGAGTAAAAAAAAAAAGCCCCCTTCCTTCTTCCATTCTTTTACGTACCTTTTAAACTTAGCTCACTTGGTCCAAAGTTGCTTTATTCCTTAATAGGTCTTGAGTTCAAGTCTTATTAAGCTACTTTTTAGTGCATGCAATTTCTATTTTCAAGTTATTTTATTGTAAAAGTGCATCTCACATAAATAAAATAAAATAAAAAGTGAGTCACTTAAGTCTTTTAAATTATTGCCGCTCTATTTAAAAGTAACATTATTGTAAAAGTGAACCTCACTTATTCTACAAAAGTGATTCACTTCAAAGCAAATTTATTGTAAAGTGATTGTCAAAGGTTGATCTTGGGAAGAGGAGGGTTCTTTTTTTTAGTTGGTCAAATTAATATCTGTCACGTCACTATTGGGAACATTTCCAACATTTTCTTTGATCAAGCATAACTTCATCATCCAGAATCAGTTTTAAGCACCGTTTTTTTTTAAACTGCATATTTTTTCGAGTTTTTTGCATCTAGATAGTTAGTTTCTATTGTTTTAGCCATTATTTTATAGTATGGCCACCCCTTGTGATATTATACTTGCCAGTTCTAACTATTTCTCATGGAAATCTCGTATGGAGGATGTTCTGCGAAGTAGGGGACTTTTCAGGATAACCTCAGGGAAAGAAACAGAACCCATTGATGATGATAAGAAAATTAAATGGGAAAATAGATGTGATGAATCTCGTGGATTTATTGGGATTTCAATCTCTACTGATTTGTGATTCCACATATCTAGAATTGATGAACCTAATCTCGCTTAGGAAAGTTGGATTCTGTGTTTGGTAAAAACAATGAAATTCGGGGTCATCAACTTGAGAATGAGTTGCTTTCCTTGAATCCAAATGATTTTTCATGCATTCAAGTCTATTTATCTAAGTATAAAACTCTTAGACTATTATGTGCAGAGTGCAAGATTCAGAAAGAAGACAAACAATGTATTTATCATATTCTTTCAAAACTTGGACCTGCATATTCTGTTTTTGTATCTACATTCTACTCCATGAAAGAATCCTTGACTGCAGCTAGCTATCAAGAGCCTAGCCTTGAATCCTTTTGTGATTCCTTAATTAGAGAGCAAGATAACCTCGTTCATCTTGGAATAATTAACAATGTAGATACATCTGGGAAAGCCTTATTGTCCCAACAACAAAAAAAAGTCCAAGCCTCCTAAGAATTTTTTTTTTAGCAATAATAATCCAAACAACAAGGGTCCCAAACCCTCTCAGTTAGCTCCTTCTTTAGAAAATGACAGAGGATCCAAGCAAAAAGGAAAGAAGACTGAGTGTCATTGTAATTTTTGTGGGAAAGATAATCATGATGAATCTAAGTGTTAAGATGGCAGCCTTGGAAGAAGCAATGAAGAAGCAGCACATCATCCTAGATTCATCTTCAGAATCTACCTCTCATGGACATGTACTTTTTGCTTTTGGTTACTCTTACACTGCATCTTCTTCTTCTACTTCAATTGAATGGCTCATTGATTCTAGAGAATCTTATCATATGGCTTAGGATAAAGCCATCTTTTCTACTATGCAAGAATGTAACACCAAACAAATATTTGTTGGTGATGATAGATCTCTAAGTGTTGTAGGATCTGGAATAGTTCCAGTAGAAAATAGTCATTTCAGTGATGTACTATGTGTTGAAGGTAAAACTGTTACATTTACACCTCACCAAGTTGTGATCAAGGATTTTAAAAATCCTCAAAATATCCTTGCTACTGGAACTGTTGATGATATTACTAGGTTGTACAAATTTAACAACTTTGGGTCATCACCTTTTCCTTCAGTTTTTGTTGCTCATAGTGATAACTTGAGAAAACTTTGGCATGAGCGATTTGGTCACTTAAATTATCGCTCATTGAAACAACTATGTAAAGACAATATGGTGACTGGTCTTCAACTGGTATCTTGCAAGGATGCTATTTGTTTCACTTGTGTACTTGAAAAACATCATCAAGATAGTTTTGACAAATGTGCCTCTTGGCATGCCTCGGTTCCTTTGGAGCTTGTGCATAGTGACTTGTGTGGCCCTCTTCCATCTGCATCCTTTTCTAGTTTCAAATATTTCTTAACTTTCATTGATGACTACTCCAGATGCACTTGGGTTTACTTCCTAAAACTTAAGAGCGAAGTATTTAACATGTTCTTGGCCTACAAGGCCCTTGTTGAAAAACAATCCGGTCATCAAATTATTAAGTTAAGATCTAACAATGGAGGAGAATATGTTAACACAAGTTCATTACTTTCTACACTGAACAAGGAATCCAACAATAGCACATTGTTCCATATACACCACAATAAAATGGTGTAGCTGAATGGAAGAACCGCACTTTAAACGAAATGGCTAATTATATGATCTAATCTAAGGGACTAAGTCTTCAATATTGGGCTGAGGCCATAAATTGTGCAAATTACATAGTTAATCGCACACCCACTAAAGTTTTACAAGGTATAACATCGAAAGAAGCATGGAGTAAAATTAAACCAAATGTAAGTCACTTTCGTGTGTTTGGTTGTGAAGCATGGGATCACATTCCAGATGAAAAACAGAAAGCATTGCAGCCTAAAAATGAAAAGTGCATATTTGTTGGATATTTAGAAGATGTAAAAGGTTATAGACTTCTTCAACCCCATTCACACGATATAATCATTAGAATAGATGTTAAATTTGATGAAAATCTCTTGGCCTGCGAGCCTAACTTAGAGGGTGTGCCATCTTTGGCCTGCGAGTCTAATTCGGAAATTGTGCCTTCTTCTTCTTCTTCCAACTTCCTTGACAGGTTTCGAACTCCAGTTTCTGATAATGACAGTGAAGATGAAAATCGACCTCTGCCTGCTCATGTTCCTCCAATTGCACCAGCACCAATGCCTTCTCGATGGTCTGTTTAACATGTGAAGCAACTGGTGATCTTGACGGTGATCCTAGAGATCAATGTCGAACACATTCTCAGTTTCAGCAAGCCTCTTCCCTTTTGGCTCAAGTTTCTGAGAATCATGATCTAGAAACTTTTGCAAAAGCTTCAGGAAATCCAGATTGGGATGCAGCTATGGATGAAAAATATCGTTCCTTAATGGTGAATGATACTTGGGATATTGTTCCTCTTCCAAAAGGAAGAAAAATTGTCAGATGTAAATGGGTCTACAGAACTAAGTATGCATCAGATGGAATTTTTGAAAGACTTAAGTCAAGGTTAGTTGGCAAAGGTTTTTCCCAAGTTGAAGGGATTGACTACAATGAAACCTTTTCCCCTGTAGCAAAAATGAACTCCATCCACCTTGTTCTTTTCCTTGCAGCCTTAGATAACTGGGAAGTCCATCAAATGGATGTCAAGTCTACCTTCTTACATGGTGATTTACATGAGGAAATTTACATGGAACAACCTCCTAGATATGTTTAGAATAACTCTAGCCTTGTTTGTCTCCTTAAGAAATCCTTATATGGTGCTAAGCAAGCTCCTAGAGCTTGGTATGCCAAAATGGATAGAGTTCTCCTTAACACTAGTTTTTCTAGATGCCATTCTAACCCCAATGCCTATACCAAGAAAGTATGAAGCCATCTCATCATACTTGTTCTTTATGTAGATGATCTTATCCTTACTGGTAGTAACCCTAAACATATAACCCATGTGAAATCCAGTCTTAATGAAAATTTTGAAATTTCAAACTTAGGACATTTGCATTATTTTCTTGGTCTTCAAGTCTTGCAAACCAAAGAAGGAATCTTTCTTTCCCAATCTAAGTATGCTTGTGACCTTCTTCGTCACTTCCACATGGAAGATTGTAAACCAACTCCTTCTCCCTTCTAGTCTGGAGTCAAACTTTCTGCCACTTGTACTTCCCCTGAAGTAGATGCCACCTTGTATTGTCAGCTTGTTGTTAGTCTTTTATACTTGACTCATTCTCATCCTGACCTTTCCTTTTCCATTGGTCGTGTTTCCTGTTATATACAAACTCCTCATGAAAGTCACTGGAGAGCAGCAAAAAGAATACTTCGATATATTCGAGGTACAATTCCATTTTGTATTCATTACAGTACAAGGGGGAAACCTTTGTTGGTTGGTTTCGCTGATTTAGATTGGGTCGACAATCCTGATGATTGAAATTCTACTGCAGGTTATGTTTTCAGTCTGGGATCTAGACCTGTCACTTGAGCTTGTAAGAAACAACAAGCTCTTTCTCTTTTTTCAATAGAAGTAGAATATAGAGCCACAGTTAATGCCAGTTAGGAAGCTTAATGGCTTCAACATATCCTTTCAAAGTTTGGATTAGAGCAGTAGCAGCCTACTCCACTTTGGTACGACAATCAAAGTGCCATCAAGCTTGCCAAAGATCTAGTTCTACATCAGTGCAGCAAACACATTGAGCTACACATGCACTTCATCAAAAATCATGTTCATGATAGTGTTATTGAAGTTCTCTATTGCCCTACAGATGATCAAGTTGTAGACATCTTCACCAAGTCTATTACAGAAGCGAAGTTTTCTAAACTTTGGTCTATGTTACGAGTTCAGGAATGTGTCCTTAATGGGGGGATAGGCTCTAATGCCTCCTTCCTTCTCCTAATAGTGTCACTTTTGTAAATCCTTCAATCCTATCCCAATTTGTTCTTAAGGGGGGATGTTAGGATATTTAGACACTTAGGAGTTAGTTAAGATCAACTTGTGTAATATATCTGTTAGGTAAAAGTGTGTTTCTTTAGTATGCATTAGTATGCATTTGTAAATTTTCTAATCGGCAGTCACAATATGTTCTAGACATAGAGTGATCTAACGGTTCAACTTCTCTTAGATTATACCTACCATTGATCTGTGGCTTAACACCCGATTGGTCTGTGATCTCTATTTAAAGAGCAAAGAGGGTCCTTGGCTAGTTGATCAATTATGAAAAGATCATATGTAACTTTCTTTCTTTTGCATAATAAATTGCTCCAAGTAGCTATTTGGCTAGGGCTATGGATTGTTTCCCTCTCGAGGGTTTTAACCATGTGACAAACATCGATGTGTTGATCTATGATCTATTTGTGTGAAGTAGTTGCTGAAGGTGTTTAGTCTTTTGGGAGTACCCTGTGTACTTGAACAGATCTAACTTAAAACTACACTATTTTTTATCTTTTGGTGAGATAGTACTAATGAAAAAGAGACAAAAGAACACAGAGAACCTGAAATCTTGTGAGGCTAATCATAGATCCAATGTCTCATGCTCAATAATGATAATAACCTAATCTCATTAAAAAAATAAATTTCTTTTTAACAAGCAAAAAAAAGTCCTCTACGGAAACAAAAAATGAAATCAAGATGCTAATCAAATGGTTTTTCTTTCAATATTTATAAAAGAAATGAAAAGAGACCTCACTAAGACCTAATATTTCAAAAAAAATTCCTTTCACAATCAGAACCAACAAGCATGGAAGGAAATGAATAATCAACAAGCTTGAGTCTAGCTTTTGAATTTTCCAATCAAACCAATCTTTTACCACAAAATTTCCAACCATGAGCATTTAGATTCTAACACACAAGCCTGATAGTGCAAAGCTGAAAGCAAACAAACTCAATTTTTTTCAAAAAAAAATGATGAAAAACTAGTTCTAGAACAAGGCCTACCTCGCAGCATGCTGGAGGGGTCTTCACAGAGCGGTTCTGGAAAAGCACCACTTCTGGATAACAGGACTCAGGTGGTGGCACCGCTTATGGCTAACAAAGTTCAGGAAGTGGCACCACTTATTGCCAACAACACATGTGTGGTTCCCTGAATAGATGAAAAACACAAGGAGAATGAAAGATCAAGTTATATATTGATCAGATCAAGGAAAAATTTCATGGATGGACAATAAAAAAGAGCATAAAAAGTCAAAATAGTTCAGATTTGAAAGTTTCAAACCAAAATTCACTAAGTCAGATGCAGATTTGACTAAAGAGAGTTGGATATGGAGCCTAGATTCGGACAAGAGTTCAAGAATTGAGAAAGATCAGATCAACTAATATTTTCACTGTTCCCTAGAGGAGTTGCCAGATTTGTTATCAGGAATATCGCACTTTCTACGGATAGAAGTTGTTCTTTGGTCTGAATGGTTCAAATCCAGAACAAATGAGTGAACAACAAAGGATGAAGACCTTCCCTGAATGCCATAGACACTTGGAATACTGCTTCAATTATGAACCTATGTACAAACAAATCAAACATGCAAACAAATCAAAGCTACCAGAAAATCATCTACTTATCCATGTTAGTGACTAAGGAATCTAACAACATGTACATTTTAAATCAAAACAATAGTAATGTGGGATAGAAATCATCTTTGCATTAAGAATGTATGGAGAATCTTACAACCATTTTCTTAGTGTCGACAAGCCCCTCCATGAGACAAACACTTCATCCCCATAAGCTCCAACTTTGCTCTCTATGCTCTCCAATGACTTGGACTAGGTAGTCAATCCAACAGCATAACAATACCTCTATAGTTCTCCCCCTCAACTATGGATATGAGCTTGTATTTATAAGGATCAATGGATAGGTATAGTTGAGAGAATTATGGGTGAGGTGGCTCCAAGATCCTACCCAGGGGGATCTCGAGCTCAAGATAACCCATAATGATGGGGATAAGGGAGGACATGAGGCTCAAGTTCTAAAAGCCTCGAGAAACTTCTCTTTTTCCCATTTTACCCATGGTACCTCTTTCTTCCCTTATGAAAGAGCGGTTTAGATGAGAACCGCTTTTAGACCAAATACCATAGGTGGTGGCACTACTTCTCCAAAATAGGATATAGGTGGTGCTAAGCATGGTACCACTCATTAGCCACAGGGCAAGCGCGGTGCTAGGTTTTTTCAAGTAGAATTGACAAAAAGAGCAAGTTTCTACTCTAAGTGTTGGGATTAAGGACAAACATGGAAGTTAAGGGTCTTATCACATGATGGTGACAGGATTTAGGTATAAAAATCATACTCTTATCCATTTCAACATTGGATAAGAATGGGTTAATTTGAAGGGACACTCAATTTCAATACTAGTACACATGTCCTATGTGATATGTGGAGTATAATACTTTCTCACCATTTCTGATCAAGATCAAGATAGGAACAAGTCCTCAAAATTAGATAATGAAGTAGATCTAATTGTGAGAGACTCCATTAATTCCTGCAAGGAGGCAGAGGTCAAGAGGGAGTCTTCCAAATAAACAAAGACAAGTATTTGAATTGTCGTTTCCTATATATATAGTTTATTAAATGGCATTGTTTAGTTGTGTACATCTATATTGAAGGAAATGTATTATGCATGCATGTGATGGGTAAGTGGCCTATGGTGTTATACACCATTCCATTCCTACTTATCTAGAATGAAACCTTTTTGATGGAATGTTGGGAGTAGTGCACACTCTCAATAATATATTGGTAGAGATGGAAGGAATTTATAAAGTTACGGTATGTATATAGATATGGATGAATGTTGTATTGGATAAAATAGTTGCATGATTGCATGACATATATCTTTATAAGAATTTTTCATTATGAATAAGTTTTGAAGATTTTGAAATGTTTCTAACCATGAAACTATGTTTGAATTGTAGGAGGGATTGTATGGAATAACCTAAAATAGAATAATGATGAAGTTATGGATGTACAAGAGAAGAATGATGAAGTTGTGAATGTATAAGAGAAGAATGATGAAGTTGTGAATCCACAAGAGACGAATTATAAGTCCGTGTATAGAGATCCTGGTTGTATCATTATTGGTAGATCCCAACATGGTTGATGACATCAATGAGGATGCATCCTAGTATGAATGGTAATATATCCAAGGGTAGATCCTAACATGGTTGGTAGCATCCCAGAAGGAATATCCCGGGAAGGTTGTTCATATTTTTGAATTGGAATATCCCAACGAGATGTGGTCCTGTGGACAATAACACTCTCAAGCTGAGAGTGGTCCTAGCATTTACAACTTGAGGACGGTCCTCCAGATCATAGTACTCTCATGTGGAGAGTATTCCTCCATTCATTTGTATATTAGTGTATCCTATGAGTCACATGTTGAGTATGGTCCTGCGGATAAGCACTCTCTTGTTGAGAGTGGCCCTAGCACTTACAAGTTGAGTATGGTCTTGTAGACGGTAGTACTCTTATGTGGAGAGTGGTCCAACACTCATTTGCATATGAGTGTATCCTAGCATTTTCACAATAAGGATGGCCATGCAGAAAATAACACTCTCTTGTTTATATTTTTCCTAACACTTACAGTATGAGGATAGTCCCGCAAATGATAGTACTTTCATGTGTAGAGTGGTCCTTCAATCATTTGCAGACAAGATCCTACATTCATTTGTAAACAATAGTATCCTAGCTTAGGAAGGTCCTATGGACAACAGTAATCTCATGTGGATAGTGTTTCTGCATTCATTTGTGTATAAGATACCACATTCATTTGTAGATGAGATCCTACATTGATCTATGGAAGAGAGTATCCTAGTTGAGGATTTTCTTGAAGATGATAGTAATCTCATGTGGAGAGTGGTCCTGCATTCATTTGCAGACTAGATCTTACATTCATTTGTAGACGATATTATCCTAGTTGAGGATGGTCCTATGGACCATAGTACTCTCATGTGGAGAGTGATCTTGCATTCATTTGTGGACAATAGTATCCTACTTAAGGATCGTTCTTCTAACAATATTACTCTCATGTGGAGAGTGGTCCTTCATTCATTTGCGGACAAGATATGATGTTTATTTGAGGATGACAATATCCTAGTTGAGGAGGGTCCCACGTATAATAGTAATCTCATGTGGAGAGTGTTCATGCATTCATTTGTGGACAATAGTATCCTAGTTGAGGATGGTATTGCAGACAAGAACACTCTCATGTGGAGAGTGATCCTAGCATTTACAAGATAAGGATGGTCCTACATATTATAGTATTCTCTTAATGTGAGTGGTCTTGAATTCAATTGCATAGGATGATGTTCTGACATTATTTATGTTGTGGGTTATTCAACTCAGTATTTGTATATTGATGATATTGTAGGTGATGCTCAAGATGATGATGACGTTCAAGATGATACCAAATATGATAATTCTCATGATGATGTGAATATATGTGATGCTTATGATCATGTGATTAGATTTAATGATTGTGATGATGTGACAAGATTTCATGCTCATGATGATGTGAATAGATGTGATTCTCATGATGATACAATGGGATGTGATTCTTGTGATGATGTGACTGGGTGTGATTCTCGTGTGATATGTTGAGATGCGATGCTCATGATGATGTGCTAAGATGTGATGCTCATGATGATGTGTCAAGATGCGATGCTCGTGATGATGTGTCAAGATGTGATGCTTATGATGATGTGTCAAATGAGATGCTTGTGATTATGTGACGAGATGTGATTCTCATGAGGATGTGTTGAGATGTGATTCTCATGATGATATGACAAGATTTGATGCTCGTGATGATATAATGAGATGTGATGCTCTTCATGATGTGTCTATATGTGATGCTTGTGATGATGTGTCAATATGTGATGTTCATGATGATGTTTCGATATGTGATGCTCATGATGATGTTTTGATAAGTGATGATCATTATGATGTGTCAAGATGTGATTCTCACGATGATGTGTCAAGTTGTTATCCTCATGATGATGAGTCAATATGTGATTCTTGTGATGATGTGACGAGATGTGATTCTCATGATGATGTGTTGATATATGATTCTTGAGAAAATTCTCATGATGATGTTATGAGATGTGATGCTCGAGACAATGTTTTTATGCTCTGTGATGATGATGATATCAACATAATTGTGAAAAATTCCTATGATGTATATACTTACCAGTCATATTTATAGGTGTATTGTTGTGTTCTAGAATACCTTCCTTGTTAAGATGGAGTATTAAAGAAATGTTACTATAGAATATATTCTATTTTGTATTATTATTATTAGTTCCCCTTTCAGAGATGTTGTTCCTCATATTAGGAATGTTATTGTTTTATTTGTTCATGTAAAGTATTGAGGTAAAACCTTCATTATAATACGGTTAGTATTACCCACAAAAGTATTATTAAAATGTTATTTTGTGTCTCCCAAAGAAATTTGTCCCTAATTAGGATGAGAGGTTGGACCTATTGGGTTATTAGGCCTCTCCACTCATCAGTATAAATAGGGGAGGCACCTCTCTCAATCTGAAACACTCAGAACTCAAGCAAGTTCTCTAGAGAGGAGGAGGAGGAATATTTCTAGTATTATTCTTGGTGTCTTACAAGTATTATTATTGGCTACTTACACTACACTTAGTTGAATTCTATATCGACAAAGTTTTGTTGGGTTTTCTCCCCATTGAGGGTTTCCTCCGATAAATTTCTATGTTCTTTTGTGTGGTTTTTGTTTTGTTTCTCTGAGTGATCCTTTCGCATTTGATTATGATGTTATGATGGTAAATATTTTATATATTGTATAACCATTAAATCTTAACAATTTACACCACCATAAATGATTATCTGCTATCACCGACAGTTAAGTTCTTGTAATTCTCTTTTGCATTAAATTTCTCTAAATGGGCATGTGAGGAAACCAACTCATATTCTATTTTATGAATTATAACACAATTTTTTGTTAAATTATTTAATTATTCCTTCCAGAGGGATTCCTAAGCCTTTGAATCATTTTTACAGTCAACTTGCAAAATTATGATATATGTCAACGAAAAAATAAATCAATAATAACAATCAAAACTTTTTAAAAGTTATATATTAGGAATATGCATAGTCATATATATATATATATATATATATATGAAATCATTAGCTATATACTTATGTGTATTCTTGTTAAAAAAATTGAAAATAAACATGTAGGAATTTTTTTATTTATTTTGTAGTGCACACTACTATGCCACATCATGAAAAAAAACTAAATCTAATGAGGCCAAGTAATAAAATAGGCTACTTGACAAAAGTTATCTCATTAGAAAATATTTTATTTTCATATGATGAATACGCATTATAAAATGTATGCTTACTTTAAAAATGTTCAAAATTTTCATGGAATAGTAATAGGTTCCCATCCCATAACACGCCATGGGGGATTAACTTGTTGACCAATATCCTATTAGGTTAGTTCATATTGTGGGTTTTAAATTTCTTAAAAATAAGGCCAATATATTGCAGGTATTGGGGGCAGATGAGAGGTTTAGGGTGAGGGGTTTAAAAGGATTAGGGTATAAAAACGGGTGGTTGGGAAGTTTAAGGTATTTGGAGGGGGTTTCAACAAAATGAGTTTGGACCAATATCTACAGAAATTAAGGGTATTATTTAATATTCCATGATTGCACGTGCTATGTCAGAGGTTCATTGAGTGAATCCCCTGTGTAACACACCTACATTATAAAATGCATATGTGCATTAGAAACAACATCTTGATATAATAATTGGAGCCAAAGATTCAGTCAGTCAAAATTCAGAAGATGAAATTTGACCCTTGCCATCAATGGGTGTGGCTAGAGAATTTACAACATGACCCAAATTGGCATCACTTACTGGTACCTGAGAAATTTTTCTCATTTCTCTCATGGAATTTCCTTCTTGTATCATCAAGCCATTGCCCATTAATATAGCTCCAACATTATTCGATCCCAAATTTAGGGAAATTCCTATTGTACCATGTCCAAATTCCACTAATTACCCTGCCATTACTTCATCAAGACCATGAATATGAGCAATTCCATATCCTACTTGAAGTACGATGCCAAGATTACCAACTCTTACTTCGTTATTATATTGTTCAATCTATTTACGTATAATAGTACTAATTTCATCGAGTCAAATATTTCCATTAGCACTCATTAATTATCTGTTGAGAAATAAGACCTATAACCACTAATCATTTGTGTTCATCATGGCTCTAAGAAGGCCAATATTTTGATCGATCATACATAAATGTAACTTAGTATTCAAATGGATATTCAAAGTTCCTATAGCTCTTTGTAAAGCTTAGCGAGAAACTTGTTGTCGGATCTGGTCAATTACTCTTTATTGTTCGGAGTAAACCATCTCATTCTTGGGATCCTCTAATTGTTCCAAATTCTCAGAAGCAGCATTGATTATATCCTCTTTCTCTCATTCTATCTAGGAGTCTCCATTTACCCAGATTTCACCCGCTATCATTTCCACTTCCCTTAAGCGAGCGCAATCTTTCTCGAGTTGATCGATAACTCTTTTACATAGTTCTTCTGAATTTTGAATAGTATTCAATATTTTATGTTTACAATTATCTAATATATTACTTAATGAAAGTATATTATCTATTCACAAATATAATGAATTCATTATCTCTTCCCAAACTGAACACGAATCTTTCAATTCATTCGGCTCTCCTTCTTAGTTCTTTGTTTATTCCCCAGGAACATATACGTTCCCTTCCTTCATAAACACCAAGCCTATTCTTTTTTTTTTGTTTACAAAAGATTAGAATAAATCTATAAAAGACCAAGATCTACGAAGGCCTCTTCAACAAAAGGGATTTGCAATTATCAATAAAGTTGTTGTTTTTTCTTTTCTCCCTTCTTCTTCCCCATGAAATTTGAATAAACTTGTTTCATTCAATCAATTAATTTGTGCCTTCTCCTTTCTTTTCTATCGAATAAATTCCCTGCTGTGTAAGTTGTGAGTTCAGCATTGGAACTAAAATTGGATGGGAGATTGGAACTATTTTTCAGTAAATAGAAATTCCATTAATATGTTATATATCGGATCAATCTCCAACTATTCCTTTGAATCCATCTTATCTTAACACAACGATGAAAAGAGTACCCAGTTAGTTGTGATTAAACTTCAAGTAGTTCAGCTTTAACCATTCTAATTCTCCTCCCTCGTTGGTTGGTATGAACTAAGAGTTCATTTCCCAATCAATTACGAAATGCTATAGCTCTTCGTTGTTCCCCATTTGGAATTAATTCATTGAGATCATGCACTTTTCTATATCCAAAGTGAATCTAGTTGGGCCCAGCCATATTATTCGAATATACAACTCGCATACACTCCCTTTCAAAAATAGATCAATACACTAAGCACTACACTTGGATTTATTATATTCGTTTCTAAAATATTGGTATTTGACCTGAAACTCCCAGTGGAAGGCCAACAACAAAAGGAAATGAAAGGATAAATTACCTTTTTCATACACTCTCCTCTTATAGATAAGGACATGTTCTATAGAATTTTGTTATTTTCTTATTTGATCCTATCTAGTTTTGGATGAGAATATTTGGGATACTGAATCCCATGTCTTATACAAGGATAAAAAAAAAATTATTGTCCTATCCACTCCCTTCCCTGTCACATGCGTCATGCTTTTTGACCAAAGTATAAGTATAGGAAAAAAGACAATAATTCATTTTCTAATTATTAAGATCATCCCCACCCCTAAAAGAGAAACTGAACAAGGAAATTATTGAATAAATTCTAATGTAATGACAAAGTGTAGGGATCTTTGTTTTCACAATCAAATAAAGGGATTTGCAAATAGAAGTGCTAGGGATACAACTAATCCATAAATAGTTAAAGCTTCCATAAAAGCTAAACTTAACATTAAGGTACCCCGTATTTTACCTTCTGCTTCTAATTGTCTCACAATACCTTCTACATCTTGGCTTGTAGTAGTGCCTTGACCAATGTTGGGTCCAATGGAAGAAATCCCTATAGATAATCTAGTAGCAATAATGGAAGCAGTAGAAATTAAGGGATCCATGCTAATCTCCTCTTACTAAGGTTGGGAAATAGTTGATAAAATACATTATAAAATGCATATGTGCATTAGAAACATTCCCACCGTAATAATTAGTGCACATTACAAAATTCATGCACATTAATTCAAAAATAAAAATAGTTACTCAAAAAGGTACACTTCACCAATTTATCATTTTAAGGATCTATTTTTTATTCTCTTTTCATTATTTCAAACATTTCAAAGAAATATACATCTTCTTTGTTATACAATTTTGAAATTTCTATACACTATTTTTTCACAAGAATAATAAAAAATGATAGACCTTTAAAACCAGTATTTTTACTACCAAGATAATTTATAGTGATAAAGAGGCAACAACAATGAAAAAAACCTTAAAATGGTGCATTTACAACACTTATATGGTAACAATTTCCTTTATAGGGCATGATACCAATTCCTTCTTCATAAAACCTGATAATGTGATTTTATATTACAACATCTACTAAATATTCCCTTACATGGCCTCTCTACATGATCCATAAAACCTAGAAATATATTTTAGCCCCTAATAAACCAGACCACGATTAAAGCATTGCTACAAATCAATTATGCACAATCCTTCTAATAACATTCATATCACACTTGTGAGCTAAAGATTCCATTTATAGGTCTTGTGGGGTCCCTTGAGACCCTATGTATGGTCCATGAATAATAAAATAATATTTTAGTCCCTAAAACAATGGATTTTATTTTTGAATCATGTGTAATGTCTTAAGAACAACCTTTGGCATTGAAAACCTATTAATGGTTACCATATGATGATGGTCAAGTCCCCAACGCCAATCTTGAGTTCACAAATTATAATTGTGTTGCTATCAAACTTGGAGTGTAAATACTCACTTTAAAGGGTGTGTAGTGGTTCAATACCTTAGTTTGTTTCATGAACATTATAATCTTCATTTAAATCAAATAGTCACTTCTTTTACTTTTTTTTATGATGGCCAAGACCTTGAGATCCATCTTTAATATTGAAAATGCCTTGAAATCCATGCCTAGTATTGAAAAATTAATATTGGATTCTAGATCAGACTTGGAGATCAAATTTCCCTTTTTCCCATTAAAATAGTTATTTAGGTTTGAAGTCACTTTATTTCCTCCTCTTGTTATGGTATTCTTACTAAAGAAAAATCTCATAATAACACCCATGTCCCATTGAAGGTCAGATATCCCATCTAAACGATATTTATATTGTTATAAATACTTGTTGATGACTCACTAGGTTTAAAAAATATTTATTTGGTTATTAACACACTTTATTTATTCCTTGACAAGGATCAAGGTCCAAATAGCCATGCATCATGTCCAAAAACCTACCAAATTTGAAGGCCAACGATACTCTTTAGAGTATTGGTAGTTCAAGGCCTTATTAATGGACTATGATCCCTATATAATTAATTTAGATTCCATATCCCATGTGTTTCTCAAACAACAATGTTCATGGGTTGAAACCTATCCAACATATGAAAAATCCCTTAATTATGTTGATTTTCCAGTAAGAGACCAAATATCCCTTTTAAAGGGTCTATGTGGATTTTTTAGGCATAGTTCAAGTACCATAGAGCTAGGATATTCCTTTTGGTCCAAATTCCCTTTTTTCACCAAGTTACCATGGTCAAGGATGAATTCCATCCCTTGCATGCAAAACCTAATGATGGAATTCACATCTCATTCAAGAACAATGGTCCCTTTTGGAGGATCCATTATGGTTTTTCGAGAGTCCATTGTGGCTTGAGGTCTCCAGTATGTACCATAAATACTATAATACTCATTAATGGATCAAGGGTCTTATTTTTCTCCAAGAATCATGGTCACCTCCTTCAAACCCATATATACTATGGAACAGTTCGTAATGCCACCCCTATTCCATTTGTAAGTAAACATAGACTTTTGAGGGCTCATGTTATAGTTTTGTAACATACCTATTGCCTTTTACTTTTTTGGCTACTAGGTATAAACATTTTCCTTTATTAGATACAATAATAAGACGTTTAAAGAAAAACTCATTAAATATGCTTCCCTAGTTAGGAATATACATTATAATTAGTTAACTAATAACCACAACAACATGATTTGTTAATGCCTTTATCATATTCTATGTAACAATCTCTAAAGTAAGGATTATACTCATTAAATCCCACATGTTAATATACAATTTAAGAACATCAAAACTAATAAATTGTTAAATTATAACTCATTACACCCTTACATATGATAAAACATTATTTGTAACAACATCAATGGCATGCTCTCTTTTCAAGTGAGGTATACCTTGTTGAATTATTTTCTGATATATTGTTTATAATTCTTATAAGTGTTAACTAGTTAACCAAAGTTACAACCAAGCTTAACCTAAAGTTTAATTATTATTTTTTTTATGAATAAGCCTTTAAATATTTAAGGGTAATATCAATTGTTCATAAAATTTTATCAACTCAAAATCATTTACTTTCATGGCATAAAAATGATAAGCATGACATTTACAAAATATGACAACACTTGAAGGCATACCCAAACTAATTACTTCCTAAAAAATTGATAATAAAAAAATAATTTAAAGAATCATTATACACCTCTAAACATAACCAACATATGTATTCCTTGAATGGTTTAACATCTTAATTCATTTCATTCAAAAATGTTGAAATTAGAGAAATAGTATGTACACTGATTCATAAATGTTGAAATTAGAAAAGTAGTACATTGATATCCACCATATGATGAAAACCTCATTCAATAACCAACTCTTAGGTTTGATTGTTCTCTTGTTTCCAAACTTCTTCTTTATCATCATGAATTTTCAATCATTTGCAATAACAGAGACATTCATTATTCACTAAAAACATAAATGAGTAAACTTAATATAAAAGGTAAAGAACATTTAAACATTTTCAAACTACTCAACACTTTTATCATGGAATCATTATGAGATATTACTGATTGATCATTTCAACATAAAATAACACCATAAATAAACATTATTTCTTTAAAAAATAATACTAAAAAACCAGATAACAAATATTGATGTAAATAAGCCACCACAAGGTTCTACCAAACCACAAGCATTCTAGGCAGTCTATACTCTTTCATCTGACAAGCCAGCCCAACTATACTAAGAAATCTACCAAAAAGTAGAGACAAGAAACATCTTTTATCAAAATTTCTATTCATACCATGAATGCCCATGCTTAATCTTTGGTCACAGCTAAACAATAAAATTTAATCTTCAACTTAAAAAGTAGAGACAAGAAACATCTTTTTATCAAAATTTCTATTCATACGATGAATGCCAATGCTTAATATTTGGTTACAGCTAAACAATAAAAATTTTATATTTATGCCAATGCTTAGTTTATATTTATAAACTAATGCTATCTCCAAGATAGCATTAATGTAAATGAAAATGATGTTAGCCTACTATATATCCCAATGCAAGTTGAAACAGTTTTTACCTAAATTGAAATAGGTAAAAATTAAGTTGGCCTCGATATGAGGCCAAATAATCCCTCAAATATTCTTATTGGTCAAAAACATCTCACACTATAAACATAGCATAAATGGTAAAAATATGTGTTGGTTTTGTTTCTGATTAATAGAATTGAAGAGTCCTTGCCAGCCCGAGGTCAGGGACTAACAAGTGAAGCTGCTAAAGGAAGCAAGTCCTTGTCTTATGTAACCAAGCAATTAAGTCCTTGTCTTATGTAACCAAGCAATTAGTTAATTTGTAATGCCCATATTAATTAATGATTATTAATAAGAGATTTTAATTAATATAAACAGAGAAATATAGATAATTATAATGATTAATTATTAAACATTTATTATTTAGTTATTAATAAATAATAAACAAAATTATTATTGTTGTCATTACTTCGCCGCTCCATATAAAACTTAGGTAAACCATTTCTAGGTCATTAGGTTAGATGGAATAAACACACCGTTCAAAGAAACTAACACATGTCAAACGGAAATTTTATTACACTACCCAAGAAAAAATAATAACTTAAATTAATAAAAGGGGCGGTGGAAGGAAGGGCGGTGGAAGAAGGATGGCGGTGGAGGGAAGGAGGTATAAGGGAGTTTTTACGGAAGAACAGAGGGGGGATTTTTACGAAGAAGGAGTGAAGAAATTTTTATGAAAGAACAGAGAGGAAAGGAGAAAAACTTTGGGGATTTACTCAGTCAGTTTGTACTCTGAGGAAAGGAGGTTGCTATCCATTTTTTTTGGTACGTGGGCTCGGGGGCTAGGAAACCCGTCGGTTTCCTAGGGCCAGCAAACCTGCTGGTCGGCGGGGTGGAAAATCGGAGCCGGCAATAAGGCTCCTTCAGGAGCAAGAGAGGGAAAAGCAGGAGCTGGAGCTGGAGCAGGAGCAAGATTCAAGAGCGAAGCAAATTCGAGGTAT